>JADRCD010238577.1:0-27506 GCA_019843815.1 Montemys delectorum
CTTGGCCTCACTTCACTCCTCCATCCTCCTCCCCATCCCTGCTCTCCATGCTGGCCCTGCTAGTCTGATGGCACTGAGTTCTGTCTCCTGACCCTTGAGGACCATGACCCAGACCTCAGTGTGAGACATCCTTTCTCACAGGCAGTGAGTGTGTGTAGGACGTAAGCAGGGCTGCATAACTGTTGTTTACCTGTGGCTGTTGTTTCTGGGATGAATGTAAGTCTCTGCTGCTGGGTCAAAGGTCAAGAGTTGTGAGGTCTTATTCCAGCTGTGCTCTTGACATTCTTGACCCACCAGTCATCATTTAGCCCAGGTCAAACAGGTTGCACAATGCTAAATACCTGGATCTTCTTAATAGGTCTGAAGGGAAGCTGATTTAGAAGAGAGGGAGGTTTGCCCACCCCCTTTGCCTTTCATTTTCGTGGTCCATATCCTACACCTGGATGCTCAGTTAAGAATTTCTTCTAATGGACGTGGTCATTTTGGAAAATGATTTGTTGTGTCTCCTCACATTGGTGCTTTTGAGCCTCTGAATTGGTTTCTTCGCTCTCATGGGATGCTGGGCTATGTGGAGTTTGACTAAGCTGCTGAAGTTGCTAACCAGGAAATACCTAGCACAAGGGGAAGGAAGATGGTGCAGTCAGTCAGTCAGGTGCTTGCCTTCTATGCATGAGGACCTCAGCTCCAGAACCCAAGTAGAAAACTTTAACAAAGGACATAAAAGCAAGCAAACAACAACAACAACAACAACAACAACAACAAAACCAGTTTGGTGCGCACTTGTCGTCCCGGCACTGAGGAGGTGGAGACCCATGGATCCCTGAGGCTTACTGGCCAGTTAGCCTAATCTAATTACTAAGATCTTGGCTAATGAGAGAGCTATCTTGTCTAACAAGATGGAAGTCTGCTGAGGAATAGTACCTAGGTTGACCTCTGGCCTCCACATGCATGTGCAGACATGCACACATATACATACACATGCACTAACATGAACACACACCCACTTTCATTCATATTTCCCTAAAAAACATACTCTAGGATGCTCATAGGAATTCTAGCACTCTCTGTAGTAGCCCCAATTGAAAACTGTCACCAATAGCAAAATGAATAAAAACAACTGTCCTATACTTAGTAACTGTGTGAAATATTATATAGCAATAAAACAAAAGATGTTATAGTTGCATGCAACTCAAACAGATGAATTTCCTGAGGGTAATATCGCACTGACTGACAGGTAAACAGAGAAACTGCTAGGCCAGATGAACCTGTGTTACCACACTGACATACATTTCAGAACTGGCAAAATGGATCTGTGGTATCAAAAAGTGAGTAGTGCCTGTGTTTGGTGAGTGGTAATGACAGTGGGCTTGGGAGAATTACAAGTGGATCCAGTTCTGTATGAGTTCTGTTTATATAGATGTGTTTATTTTCTGAAAATTCAACGACCTCTCATGAAATGCATGTTTTTCCATTGTACATTTTATTGCAACAAAATATTAAAGTTAATAAGGGGAAAACAACAACAACTGCTGAAGAAACTCAGCATCGTCAGATCTGGGTACCAGGGCTGGGAGCTTTGTACAGAATCCATATTTTAAATACACACACACACACACACACATAGTTATAGTTTAGTTATAGTTATAGAAATCAGATGAAGCAATGCAACATTTCTGGGAGAGTAAGAAAAGGAGACACATCCCCTGATACTGCAGAGCTGGTCAGAAAATGACATTGTTGTTGCTACTAGACATGGCCATCTCAATCTGTCTGACTGATCCTGGGTATAGGGGCCTATGCTAGATCCTCTCTAGTCAGGACATAGCCCCTGCCACTTTTATGCTATGTAAGCTGGAATGCTTAACTGTGACTTTTGTAATAACCTCAAACGAGAAGGTCTGCTGCTAGCCCACACTAACCAGAGTGGCTCTCTCAGGTTTCAGCTGCTCTGTGTTACTGCTTTAGGCTCAAAGTTGGGCATAGTCATGGCTATCTGGGAGAATCTAAAACTGGTACTCTGTTCTAGCTGCAAGGGAGTCTGGGACTAGAAAGACTTTTGAGTTTTCATACCCATTAATGGAGTCAGCTCTGTTTCAGGAACTAAGACAGGCCCTAAATTTCATGTGACTAGCAGATAGCCACAAGAAACATGATCCGTCTGGTAATGGCTAACTGTTCTCTAGCCTGCCAGTAGAAAAGCTTATGGCTAAATGTATTCTCTTTGTTGCAACCTAAACATTCACAACCAGTAAAGAAGGGCAAATTCATGGGCTGAGAAATTGGCTCCATTAGTACCATGTTTACCATGCAAGCATGAGGACCTGAGTTTAGATTCCCACCATCTACATGAAATGCAAGGCATGGTGGGGCTTCCCTGGAACCCCATCACTGGGGAGGTAAAGGTAGGAGGATCCCTGTGCCTTGTTGACCAGCCACTCTTTCTAAATTCATGTCCCTACATTCAAGGAAAGACCCTGTCTTAAAAATTAAGGTAGAAGGCAATTGATACATGACACCGGTGTTTGGGCCTTGAATACATGTATGTGTACACACATACATACATCTACACATACACAAATATGTATATACACAAACATGTACACACAGAGACACACATAAACCTGAACACATAGACACACATAACAGTGAATTCGACCTGATCACCATGAAGAGGCAGAGTGAGAGAGAAGCTTGTGATCTGAAATGTGTAACAACACTTCTCTCCTACATTCTAGGGCCCGGGGTCAGCATGGTCAGCTTGGCAAATGTCAAGCAGGGTTACTCTGCATTTTTACTACAGGAATTTCTGTGTTTACTTGGTTACATTTGTTGTAACAAACATTTCTTCTTGATTTTAAACATAAATTTATATATCCTCAATTTATTCATAGTGGAAAAATAATTTTTCCAGTCTTTATAATTGGTCTCCTTTATATTTGAAACAATATGGTTCAGTTTAGTCAAGGCTGATGTTGCCCCTCCTCCTTTCCCTCTTCTTCTTCCTCCTCATCTTCCTCCTTCTTCTCCTCCATTTCCTCCTCTCCTCCTCCTCCTCCTCCTCCTCCTCCTCCTCCTCCTCGTCCCCTCCTCCTCCTCTTCTCCCTCTCCTGATGATCTGCTCCCCAGGGAATTCAGTGATAAAAATGAGATAATGTAGTAAAGCACTTAGCACTGCGCACATGCTGTAGTAAATAACCCATCCATTATAATAACAATAGCTCTTATTATCTGTAGATATATGTTGTGTTTTGATCTTAGCTACAGTGTGATAGGGTGATGGCTGACAGGCTATGGGGAACACAACTCTCTCTTGCCTTCCATTCACCCCACCTCAGCCAAAGACATTATCCAGTTGAGGAAACCTAACTCTTAAGCAGCAAAAAGATGGGACAATGGCATAAGTGGACTCCATAGGACCATAGCCAGTCAAGTCCAGCCTGAATCCTTGACTGTTGCAATGTGTGTATTCCCAGGGGCACTGCACTGATAACCCATCTAAGTAGAGTGGTGGGAGACAAGTAGTCTGCCTTCCAGGTCAGTAAATGTCTTCGACTTACACTAATTTGACTTCTACCACGTAGGTGTTAGAGTATTCAAACTGTTCATTTCCCTTGTCAGCCCCTGGGGGCTGTCCCGCCTCATTCGAATCAGCGAGAGCTGGGGGAGAACTACCTACCTGCCCAGTTTCTCATCTGCAGAGGTGGCTCTGCTGTTTAGAGATTGGTTAAGGACTCTGCTGGCAGATTATGATGGTCTGCAGTGTGAGAGCCTGTGAATCTTTGGTTGTAATTATAAACAGGACGAGAGGCAGGGGACTTGGGAATAGCAGGTGTTGTTCATCTCCCTCTCTGCCCTCTTCCTCTGTCTCCTACCCTGCTGCGGATGCTGCCCAGCAGGCCGACTGCCTGGTGGAGTCATAGCGTCCTATTTCCAGGCCTGGGCTCCAGGACAGGAGGATGCCCAAGTGTAAGAAAAGGTTTTTGCCAGCAATGGTCCTGTATATATACCTGAGCTGAGCCCAGTGGGGAAAGCGATGGGCCTGCAAGAGGTTAAAACTTGCCCCTGTGTTTACTTTTGTTGGCTGCCACACTGCATAATAATCTGTCAGCACGTCAGGTGCGGATTTATTTGTGCATTAAAAATGGCCTAGAGCAGGCGGATGCAGACACTCTCCAGCATGCTGGAAAATCAGTATGCCTCCAGCACAGACACAGCCGCTCCAAATATTTCACCCTTTTTTAATAAGTGCATTTAATTAAAGTCATAGAACTTTTTTATTATGCTTGAGAAAAAAAAAATCCTTCCCCTTGCTGAAGCTGAACGTGCACTTTGGAGCACAAAGGGCGTGTTTGCCTCACGCCTAGTCCTTAAAATGGAAATCCCAGTAACTGGGGTGTATAAGTCTCTGGCTCTTGGCAGCCTGGCTCAAAGAAGGCATCGTGTGGGTTTGGCTCAAAGGAAGGTGTCAGTGTGGCCTGAGAGGAGTGGCCCAGAGTGTCAGGGAGACAGGCATAGAGTGCTTGGTTGTGTGGGTCCTATGACACTTCACAGTATCAACTTCCCTGGGTTCGGTTCCCAGTAGGCAACTGACTGATGTACTTTAGTGCAGGGGAGACTGTGTATCGGCTTTCTGGAGGCAGACAGCCGCCCCAAAGGCAGGGGCATGGACTAAATGACCTCTTCAAACCTTACCTTCCTAAGATGGATGTTGACGGGGAGAGAAGATGGCTTCAAACTGATGGGCAGAGATTTCTTGTACTCTTTAGACCTCTCTTCCCATCCCTGCTTGGGAAATCTCTAAATGAGCCGAGACAAAGTTTGGCTCAGAGGCGGTGACAGCGGCATCGTGCGGGGCCCACTCTGCTTGTGCCAGATGAAGAAACATGTCAGGATGAGGGTGGCCTGGACCAGAACAGAATTGCAGAGTGTGGGGACCCATGCTTGGTGAGGTGGCATGGGGGAGGGGAGGGGAAGGGCGGGTTGTGTGCACAGCGGGGCAGAAATGGCGCCACTGAGAAGGGGGCTGGGGGCAACCGCAGCATACCAGGCCTGGCGACTGAGGCCTGCTAATTATGCAGCCCAAGGGAGTCATGCTGGCCTGCCAGAGCTGCCCAAAGAGGTGGCATGGAAAACCTCATAAGGGGGTCTGTGTGCCTCAGGTCTGACCAGGAAATCGCCTCCAGGTCCTGGAGGCTTGGACTAAGGGGCCCAAGGCTGGATGCTGGGGCTACTTGCCTATCAACAGCAGTGGTTTGCACAGCTTCTGGAGACCATCCAAGCAAGAGAGGACACGGTTTGCAAGTTGTCTCCTCCTCCTCCTGCTAGGTGAGGTCTCTGGAGCATCTGAAATCTCCGATGCCCATTCCAGAAATTTCTCAGAGCCAGCCTTCTTCGTTTTGAGCATTCTGGTTCCCCTGCTCCTCTGGGCATGCTCATTAGCGTCTTTTTATGGCTGTAGAAACAGAAATCCCAGAATTAGTTTGCTCAGGCCACCCAGAGAGAGCAAGGTGACCAAAGACCAAACAGGCTTTAAAAGTTTTTAAAGAGTATTCTTAGCATCTTCTAATGACACGGGAGCTGTTAATGACTCTTTCTCCTGCTCGAGAAAGGTAAATCAATTCGAGGTTCTTGTCAGTATTCTTCCTGAAGCAGAGAGGCCTCGCTCCTAGACTCCCAGGCTATGTTGTACCACTCTCCCAGCATCTGCAGCTTTTCATTAACAGGTTAATTGAAGCGACTCTTGGGCTTTTCAAAAGGAAGTTAGTTCCATTTTAGGAATCTAGATTATTATACATTTCAACCAAAGATAGGTTTCAAATGTTCACCTTTGCACCTTGTGTGTCTGTCTTCAGCTAGGAGATGTTTGGAAACAAAAGGTGTGTGTATGTGTGATGTGTGTGTTTCCGTGTATGAGTATAAGCACACATCTCGAGGTCAGAGGACAACCTTGAATGCCAGTCTATGCCTTCCACCTTGCTTGAAGCAGGATCCCTGTCATTGCCCCTTTGTGCTCCAGGCTAGCTGGGCAGTGAACTTCCACTTCTATATTCTCCTGACTCTGCTTCCCATCTCTTAGGAGCGCTGGCATTACAGGTGTGCGCTACTTTAACTCGTCATCTGTGCATCCTGGGGATGAGATTCAGGTTCTCACCCCTCCACGGCCAGCCTCTACCCGCTGAACCGCCACCCAGCCTGGTGGGATGCTCTCTGGCCATCAGGCAAACTTCCCTGTGATATGATGAGACCGTACTCGTGCTAAGTGAAGTCACTGCCGTAAGCGTTGAACTACAGTGTGCTGGACGCCATCTAGAGCTGAGTCAACAGGCTGAGGAGAAGAACCGTTTAGATAAAAGTTAAAGCATTTTCTGCCTATTTGTATATCCCTCCCATCCACACACATCTGATATAGTAGTCACTGAGGACAGAGAGTCAGAATTGGAATTAGAAAAACCTTAAGAAAATAAAAACATCATTTCCCACGTCTTTCATGGTCTCTTTCCCCATACCTGAAGAACGTCCTGTGGGTCTTTCCCCAGTTGTTACTCTTCTACTGCTATGCACAATTCTCGAATGTTGGAACTCCCATATGTTTATTCACTTATGTGAGTTACAAGCACCAGCTCACTGCCCCCACCCCACCCCCAACAAACCTTTTATATGCTGGTCCTTACTGTTCATCTTTATTTAATTAGAAATTAGAACTGACATTAAGATCTACATATTCATTCAATTTGAAAAGACAATAGCAGTAAGCCCATTTGCACACTAACATTTTTATGAAAAAAAAATCCACTATTTTCTGAAACAAAAATTTATTAGTTAGCTGAGTAGCATTTAAAGCATTTTGCTATAGTCTTTCTGGCTTATTAGAAAATGGTAGATTCTATTATCCGCTTCTACCTCATATCTGTAGAGAGATATGTGGTAGGATTTAATTTTTTTTAAAGACACAGCCTCAAATAGCTCAAGCTCAGACTTGCTGTATAGCCATGGATGACTTTGAACCTCATATCTCTTGCTGGGATTGTAGGCATGCACTGTACCCCCACACCCAGCTTATATACTGCTGGAGATGGAATCTGGGGCTTTGTGCACACTAGGCAGAGACTACTGAATTAGCTGTCCTTTCTTATGTGAATATTCTACTTGTGCTAGGTTATAAGGCATCTTCTATTGGTCATTTGAAAAAAATACCTATTTTCCACATTACTTCAGGGTGGCAACCCATCCTCCAGTCTTTCATATGACCATTGCTCTCCAAACGTGGGTCAGTTGAGCAAAGCTGAGAAGCTCATGATGATGAATATGAACTCATATCCATCTAAAAGTCTAATTATTGATTGTAGCTCAAATTGTGTCAGTAGTCAAAATCACTCTGACAGGCATTCTTAACTCATTATGGGAGTGTATCTCTCTGATACCTAGGTATGAACACCATAGTTTATCTATTTTCTTTAGGTAAAAATGACATTTGATAGCCAGGCAATGGTGGCACACACCTTTAATCTCAACACTTGGGAGGCAGAGGCAGGTGGATCTCTGTGAGTTTGAAGCCAGTATGGTCTACAGATTGAGTTCCAGGTCAGCCAAAGGACATTTGATAAAACAAATACAGGTAGCTGGTTTTGATGACAACAATCTTTGAATTTTTTTTTTTTTTTTTTTTTTTTTTTTTTTTTTTTTTTACCAACAAAGCATATCCCACTGGGCACAAACAATGCTTTATGCATGCTTCTTAATTCTGTCATTCATTATGTCATTAAAATTATCTTTTTCATGAGAATATTAGGGTATATACTCAAGTCAAGCACCAAGACAATAATTGAATTGAAATGATTCAACAAATATGATATTGGTTAGGTTATCTGCATGTAGATGTATGCATACATATATTTAAATGTGAATGTGTGGTATAGCATTTGGGGTTCACCACCTTATTCATAGTGAAGCGTTAGTGATGCTGCCTGCCACTGCGTATGTAGGATAAGTATAAGCCTAAGTACAATAAATACAAACAGGGAAAATGGCAAGCATCTTGGTGTATATGGCGGTTTGAATGAGAAGTGACCCTGTAGACTCATATAGTTGAATGACTGATCCCCAAATGGTGAACCTGTTTGAGAAGGATTAGGAGGTGTGGCCTTGTTGGAGGAGGCATGTCACTGTGGTTGGACTTTGAGGGTTCAAAACCCTACACCTTTCCCAATCTCATTCCATCTGCTTCCTGTTTGTGATTTGAGATGTGAGCTCTTGGCTGTTTTCTACCACTGTATCTGCTGCCTGCTACAGCCTTTGCCTACAGTATGGACCCTCATCTCTTTGGAACTGTAAGCCCAGATAAACTCTTTCATCTATAAGCTGCCTTTGTCCTGGCGTTTTATCACAACATAGAAAAGTAGCTGAGACCCGTGAGGTACAGGCTGCGGTCCCCTTCACCATCCCAAGAGCCTTCCCAAGAGTCTCTAGTTTAATCTTGACACCTAAGGCTTTAATTCTTAAACATTTAATCTCACTCATTTTAGCCTCTGTTGAAGATCCCATAACTACTCAGATTTTCCAGATCCTGTCTCAACAATGGCTACCCTTTGGGATCAAATTAATGTAACTGACTATGCCACAATTCCCATGCTTATCTACCTATGAAACTTTTGAGGCAGGGTCTCTTTATGTCTTCCTAACTGTCCTAGAATTCTCTATATTGACCAGGCTGGACTGGAACTCATGGTGATCCACCTGCCTCTTCCTCCTGAGTGCTGGGATTAAAGATGTGGACCACCAAGCTTGTCTCTCACCTCACACTAAATAATTAACTCAGTCTTGAATGTGAATGAAAACAGTTCAATGATCTGGAGAATCTCTCTCTTCTGGCTGTTGCTTTTACACTTGCCACCCTTTCTCATTGTCTTGTCAATACTCTGACTGTTAATGAACCGATACTGTGGAAATACGATGAAAAATGGTGGGGCTGGTGGTGTGGAGTACATTTTACCTGGAAGCAGAAGTTGTGCTGACAGCTCTACAGAGGGCCTCCCTCCCACAAAGACAGGGCTCAGTTGTTCTTTTCTTCATCTTCTGAGGGAAGAGTCTCCTATTCAAACATGGTCTTTGGACTCTAATCACACAGTAGTGACTCAGCAATTTTCAGGAACTGGCCGGAGAAACAGCCTCATCTTGAATAGCTTTCCGAATGAATGCAGACTGAAATACAAATAATAGCTTTGGCTTTCTTTAGAGAGAGACAGAGTTTCATGAAAACCTCCAAATTCGCCTGTTGCTCCACATTTTTTCCTCCTATGAATACCGGCTACATCAAAGTCTGAGAGATCCCTGCGCACTATGCCCCCCATAAAGAGCCCTGTGATGACAAGGCCAAGATACAGTGTGGTCAGGTGAAGAGGAAGGTTCCATGTCTGCCTTTCACAGAGGCCAGAGCCTGCTCTAGTCCAGTGCCCATTGACCAAAGCATGTGGTTTTCTAGTTTGGTCTCTGTTGCTGTGATTAAAAACAACAACAACAACAACAACAAAAACAAAAACAGTAACCAAAAGCAACTTGGGAAGGAAAAGAGTTTCCGTGGCTTACGCTTTCAGGCCACAGTCCATCATCAAGGGAAGCCAGGGCAGAAACTTGAATTGGGAACTTGAAGCAGAAACACTGGCTCATACTTAGCTAGCTTTCTCATATAGTCCAGTGCTATCTGCCTAGGGAATGGTGCTGCTCATGGTTGATTATGCTCTCCTGCATCAACTGAGGCAATGGAGATGGTCCTGGACAGATATGCTCATAGACTAACCTGATAAAGGTATTAATTTTATTGAGACTCCCCTTTTCAGGTGATTCTATACACATGCATCAAGTTGACGGTATTAAGTAGGACAATGCAGCCCTACTGTGTGCAGGGTCACACTAGCCTAGAGTCCCTAAAATGTCCCTAAAGGGGGAGATCCTACTAGATCTGACAATGCAGGAACATTCCAAGCCTAAGTGCTGGCCATCTACCCATGGCCACTGTTTTCTTGGGGTAACAGCATTCATATGCCCATCTCCACAGCTTCTGCATCTTGAGGCACCATCGCTACCCTGGCTCATCACCTACTGTGCACCCCAGGCTGCCTTTCCATGTAGAAACTGCTAGCAATGGGAGATATAAAACACTATGATAAAAAACAAAAACACTTGTTAGAAATTTAGGGACATTTTAGGCAATTACTTTATTTATCTATGGGGAGTGTAGGGATTTCCCTATGGAGAAAAATTCCCATATTCCCCCAAAGACAAACCCTAACTTACAAGGTCACCAGTATAAGTGTGTCAAAATCCTTACTTGCTCAGGGAGATTTTACTTGCAAAAACAAAAAACCAAAACCACTCAAGAATGAGATTATGATATTCTTGACTTTCTCTGGTTTTGAACATAGAAACTAAAAATGTTGTCTCCTCAAATAGTCATTAAGAACCAATTTGTGCTGCATAGTTTCCTTACTGGAGTTTTAACAAGAAATAAGAAGAGTGTACCTCTTCGTATGTTCAAGTGGGAGACAAGGCTAATTCTCAGTTTACAAATAAATAGAGTTTGGGAAGGGTGAGGGTGTAGAGGGAAAGAAAGAGCAGGCCACAGAGATCTAAGGGGTTACAGGGAATTGAGGATGGAGATTTTCATGGGGCTGTTATGAGAGTTCTGAGCCATAACACTTGGGAGAATGACTATATGTATGTCAATGAATCAACAATGCAAGTCTGGGCTCCATGTTTTTTATGGATATGTATATGACAACATAGTTGACTAGGGGCTCGATATTCTTCCCTCAGTCTTCCCAACCCCATATTTATTTGTATACCAAGAATTAGCCTTGCCTTACACTGGAACGCAGGAAGAGGTTCACCTTTCTTATTTGCCACTAAAGCTCCAGTAAGTAGAACCTGGCACCTGGTGACTCTGAATGTCCCTTGCAAAGGCTCTTCTCTGAAAAAAGGATGTGCCCACAGGTTCTGAGGGCCTTTTGGGTGTTGCCATTCAACCCAGCAAGATGTGGACTCTTGGAGAATCAGTTAAATAGCAGTTTGTACATCAAACTCAAGCACGCTCCCTGAGTGGGGCTCCGGTGCTCCTCCTTTATAGCCTCGTGACTGATGTGCCGCTCATTTAAGTTGCTGGGGCATGGGGAGCGTGATCCCTGGGGAGCTGTCTGGGGCCCTGTCCTCAGCATGACAACTGCCCTGCTGTTGCATACAATCAACCAAGTAGCCTGGTGACACTGCCAGCTCAGACAGCTTCTAGTTAGACTTTACAGTGGTAGCTTTGGGAGGGACGTCACAGTGTTAAGGTACAGGGAGGGCTGTGGGTGTTCATGGGAACACCTTGTAAAACACAGAGTAGATTGTCTAGGATTGGGAAATTGAGAAAGCGTAGCTGAGCGTAGAGGAACAGAGTAGAGAAGCTGATAAAGCTATCTAAGGGCACGGGACAATAGCATTCTCTGGATATTTCGTAAGCACATGATGGAGGAGGCAGAAGACTGGGAAGCTTCCGAAGCAGCACTTGGGAAGCTGAGCCCTCAGCCCAAGAGGAAGGCTTGCCCCGAGAAGCCCTCTTTTTGAGAACTGCAGGTGCACAGAGGCACCTCCTATAGGGAACCCACCTCCAGGGGGCAGACACTCTGCACTAAGTCTTTATTGTTTAGTCTGTCTGTCAGCCATGCTTTTTACTGGAGGAAGGTAGTGAGGAGCAGGGCAGCACCCCCACCCCCAAGCCTGTTCGAGCTGGGGATGATGTTTGCTCAATTCTGTACACCCCCAGATGTTGCTCCAGGTGCTAAGTTAGACACTCAGTAATTAGCTGGGCTAATTTATTTAATCATGTTGGTACTGTTTTCCTTCTCCTGGTTGTTCCTGCCCTCATCCTTCAGATTTTCCTGGATCCACTCCCAGGTCTGTTTGTTGGAACGTGGTGTTGAGGGAGGATGGATCCTCCTTGATGCTAGAGATTACAGCAAGCTCTGGCCTGGCTTTGGGAAGTGGGGGCATGCTGATCTCTTCTGTATTCTAGGTCAGAGTTTCTTAAACTGGGTACTTGATGACATTTAAAGCTGGAGAATTCTGAGTTTGGGGGGTGGGGATGGTAGGCAGGGGCTTTCTGTATATTGGGGCTTGTTTATCAGCATTCCTGACTTCTATTAGATGCCAGAAGTGATCCCTCCCTCAATGTTCTGTATGCACACCCCCAAATTGTTGTAACACCAAATGATCTCCAGAGACTCAGAGGGTGCCTCTTAGAGGCTTTGAGCTGCCCCTGTGGGGAATCCCTTCGGACCATAACACCAGTAACATTTTATTGGGACGTTTAAGCTAAACATTATTCTTCAGAAACGTATACAGGGACTGCAGAGAAAACTCAGTGTTTAAAATGTTTGCCATGCAAGCATGAGGTCCTGGGTTTGGATCCCCAGCACTCATGTAAAAAGCAAGCACTATATGTCGAGTTCAGTGCTCCAGGTGTGCTCATAGACAGATGCCCAGGGCTGTGTGGCCAGCCAATCAGCCAATCCTCTGAAGTCTGAGTTTAGTGAAAAACCCTTTTTTTCTTCTTTCTTTCTTTCTTTCTTTCTTTCTTTCTTTCTTTCTTTCTTTCTTCCTTTCTTCCTTTCTTCCTTTCTTTTTTTTGTGACAAGGTTTCTCTGTGTAGCCTTGGCTGTCCTAGAACTCACTCTGTAGACCAGGCTGGCCCTGAACTCAGAAATACGCCTATCTCTGCCTCCCAAGTACTGAGATTAAAGGCGTGTGCCACCACTGCCCGGCTATTTTAAAATTAAGATGGAGAGCTATGGGAAGTCACCAGAAATCACGCACTGCCCCACTTCCTCCACATGTACATGTGCCCCACTCCTACTGTCTCATAGACGACTCAATGTAGTGGTTTTTCAATAATGACTGTCCTTTTCCAGCCTTCCATATGGCTCTCTTCTGAGCCTGCCCTAATTGGAAGCCCTAGGCCAGGGCAAGGGCTGCCTTGGAGTGCAGGATGTACACTCCAAGACTCTCCTGTGCAAGGACTCTCCTCCTAAGGCTGTGTCAGACAAGGAAGTAAGAAAGGTGCTCTGTTTAAGAGAGCAGCAGGCAGCAGGGTTGGAGCCACCGGGACGGTATATGTAGAACCAGAAAAGCTGCTTCGGAGTAAGTGGTGAAAACTGAGCTTTGTGGACTGCTTGATGGAACGAGTCCAACATGGCAGCAGCTTGGGGACATCATTGTTTCTGTTTTTGGATCTCCTGCTCTCTGGGCCATATGAGGTCCAAGCTCTCACTCATTTTGGGGTTTCCCACAGACGCCAACTTTGTGCGTGCATGTGGGGGGGGGGCACGGGAGTCACCTAGACTGTTGAGCTAACGGAGGCAGGTTGCTAGAGTCCCAGGAATGGCCCAGGTAGTCTAGGAAGGTCTTCAGGGAGGAGGCGAAGCCGAGGGTTCAGAATAGCTTCTGTGAGCTCAGCCTGCAGCAGCCACTCCCTTACATATGAAGGACCACACTACACCTTCAACTTCCTGATAGCCTGTTCAAAGAAGAAAAAAGCATTGTAAGAGTCTCATTAGGGTTTCCAGGCCCACGAATAGCAGGCCAGTCCCCCTGCATAGAATCATTCTGCCTCAAAAAACAAAGAAAAGAAAAAAAAAACCCAAAAAACAAAAACAAAAAACCAACCAATCAGTCAAACAAACAAAAATATCAAAATAAATAAATAAATAACAAAAATGAAAAATAAGGAAGAGAAAGGAAATAAACAAAACCTATTTTATTCTTTTTTTTTTTTTTTTTTACCATTTTTTAGCATTTACTTACTTACTTACTTGTGTATGTAGATAGTAGGGAAGGCAAGCATGTAACAGTGTATATGGAATCAGAAGAAGACAACTTGCAGGAATGCCTTGTTTTCCTCTCTGGAAACTGAACTCAGGTCGTCAGAGGTCATCAGGCTTGGTGGCAGGCACCTCTACCCTCCCATCCATCTCATTGACCCTGAAACCAATTTTAACATAGTGTTTGTATGTAAAGTCCAGTATATTCCCAGTTGTTTGAGACATAACAGGTAATTCAGACAAAAACATTAGTGAGGTTGGGTGGTGGTGGCGCATACCTTTAATCCATGTGCTCAGGAGGCAGAGGCGGGTGGATCTCTGAGTTCGAGGCCAGCCTGGTGAGTTGCAGGACAGCCAGGGCT
This sequence comes from Montemys delectorum, assembly GCA_019843815.1. Lineage (NCBI taxonomy): Eukaryota > Metazoa > Chordata > Mammalia > Rodentia > Muridae > Montemys > Montemys delectorum. Next base: position 14,213 of record JADRCD010238577.1, read on the forward strand.
ACACAGAAAAACCCTGTCTTAAACAAAACAAAACAAAACAAAACAAAACAAAACAAAAACTCATCAGTGAGATAATATGCTTATTTTTTCCCAGAGTCTGGGGGTGCCTGCCCAGTGTGTTGCGTGTCTGTCCGTGGCTCTGTAACTTGGTTTTATTTACTTTCTCAGTGTAGCCTTCCTGATACCTTCTGCCTGGGACAGTGTGGGTCAAGAGAGGAAGGTGAAGTAATTGCATTGTGGATGTAGATTGCTCTCTTCGTGCAGAAAAGAGGATACATAACACACAGGACAAGGTGGGGCCCCATGGGGTCCCCTCCCTGCCTGCCGCCAATCTCCTCTGGTGCTCCCTGCAGGCAGGGTCTGTCTCCTGAACCCAGTGGCTCCTGCCTCTTCACCTCTTTGTGGTCCTCCCTTTCTGTTTCAAAGGAAGGAACACACAAAATAGAGCCTGCATCCCACTGGACAGTCCTGTTCACACCTGCATGGTGTTGTACTTTCTTCATTTGTCAGACATTGTCAGACTCCCCCCCTCATTTTCTTTGTGTCTTAATCAAGGTCCCAATCCCACTCCAGCCCCAGGATGGCTTTAGGACTGGTGCTTCTCAAACTTCCTAATGCTGTGACCCCTTAGCACAGTTCCTCATGTTGTGGTGACCCCCACTTATTTCATTTCTGTTTCATACGTGCTATTTTGCTACTGTTTTGAATCATACTGTAAACATCTGGTATGCAGGATATGTGATATATGACCTCTGTGAAAGGGTCATTCAACCCCCAAAAGGATCACAGGCCGAAGGTTGAGAACCGCTGCTTTCGAAGCTGCGCTTTCGCCTGCCCAGGTAAATGCCAGGTAAATGCCAGCAGCTCAGGTCTTGGCAGGCTTGCCTTTCTTCTTATACTGAAATGAAACCTAAAGAGACCTTTCCTTAGAAAGGACAAAGGGAGATGTGGGTTGGGTGAGCTGGAGTTAAGAGTGCCAGCCAAGAAGGACCTAGATGCACAAAAACAGCAAAGACAGGTTGATCTTATTTACCAGGTGAGGGCTTGGAACCTGTTCCTGGCTTCTAAATGGTGTCTGAGTTTAGCTTTCATCTCACCAGGATCTCTTTCTTCTGTCTCTGCCAAGGATTGGACTCTAGAAGGCTGCTCTTGTCTGGATGCAGGAAATCATTGTACTCTCTTGCTGGGTCATCTTGGGGTTTCTAGAAAGCCCTATTGTCAGTCTTGTTGCCTAGGAGGGATGATCTGGTAGATCCTCTTAGACATACCTCTACTAGCAGGTCAGTGGTATCAGTCAGAATTGATCAGTTCCCCCCCCCCCCCCCTTGAGATGCATGGCAATGTTTGAAAACATCTTTGGTTGCTACGAGTCATGAGGGAGAGGGTGCAACTGGCATCTTGAGAGCCAGGGACATTACTGAGTTTCCTCTAACACACAAGACAGACCTTCTTTCTGCCAAGGAGAATGAGCAAGCTCAGTTGGAAACTGCTTGCCTTGCAGGCATGAGAAGCTGAGTTCTAGCCACAGAGCTCACACAGAATAAAAAAAACTAGGCATGCTGTTGTGAACTGGGGATGCAGAAGCAGACAGACTGTTGGAACTTGCTATCCTGCCAACATAGCTTGCTTAGTGAGCTCCAGATCTGTGAGAGGCTCTGCATAAATAAAATTTTAAAAGTGGTTGGTGTCCGAGGAGTGCCATTTGATGTTGTATACACACACACACACACACACACACACACACACACACATTCACACACCTGCACACAGGTGGATGCACACAAACATACATAAAATAAGGAGCCCACAACATCAGTAATTACAAGATTGGAAATTCTGTAAGAGAATCTTTCCTTTGAATGTCCCAGAATTTCCTCTTCAAAAGAGCCCCGCAGAAACGCGTGGGTACACTTAAGCACAGAAGTGGTTAAGTAACTCTCTTGTATAAAGTTAGTGCTTCTCATGGCTCTGTGGGCATCCACCTGACCATAGAACTGGTTTCCTGCTGCTGTCTCGTGGAGGGCTGTGGGTGCTGCCCAGGAGGGAAGAAACTGAACTAAGCAGCCAAAGTAATTATCAGAACTTTCATATGTCTTTAGAAAGGGTCTGGTTGTCGCATGTGTGGGTGGTATTGGTATATATGTATAAATGTTTACAGGTTTGCCTGTTTGTGTATGTAGAGGCCAGAGGTTAGTGTCCAGTATCTTCTATTGTCTTTTTTATTTACATTTATTTATTTATTTATTTATTTATTTATTTATTTATATGTTTCAACTCACACACACAGATATGCCGCAGCAAAGTGTATGGAGACCAGAGAATCAACTTGCCTAAGTTGTTATTTGAACCATGTGAATCCTGGGGATTGAACTCAGGTCATCAGGCTTGGCAGCAAGCACCTTTACCCCCTGAGCCATCTCAGTGGCCCTATCACTGGTTTCTGAAACAGGGTTCTTCATTGAATGGGGAGTTTGCTGTGTGGTCAGACGGACTGGCCAGCAAATCCTCTGGGATCTACCTGTCCCCACACTTCTGGTTCCCACAGCAATAGATCCTTGTCGCCATACCCAGATTTTATGTGATTGCTGCAGATACAGACTTACACTTTGCCTACCGAGCCATCTCTTTAGCTCTGGAAGGGCCTCATTTTGCTCTCTCCAACGAATCTATCATACCCTGTAATGGGCTGGGTGAGATTCAGCTCAAGACTCACTTCTGTATTTCTAAGGCAGTAGTAATGAACCAGTCTTTGCAGATGGGGCCAGAAATTTGCTTGAATGAGTGAAGCAAAAGAGAACTTGTAGAAGTCCTTGGTGCCTCTAGTAGGTGAGCACCCAGCAAGAGCATCATGGGAGTAAAAGTGGGAACAGCAGATGAGCCTACTGGTCTACCAAGCCCGAGGTCTATGCTGGCCTTGTTAAATATGGGTGGAATCCTCCAGCCAGAGACCTGGTCTTCTTTGCTTTCGTACAGGCCAAGGCTAGCATGGTTAGATTCTCTCTCTCTCTCTCTCTCTCTCTCTCTCTCTCTCTCTCACACACACACACACACACACACACACACACACACACACACACACGTATCTGACCTCTTCAGAAATGCTCATTTCACTTCACAGGCTTGGTCCTGCTTCCCAGAGTAGATGTGGCCCTCAGTCTGGTCCTATTGAAGCAATACATAAGACAAGGAGAACCTCCTTTCTGAGTATCTTGGGGTGGTCCCCAGGGCTGAGGACCTCAACCCAGCTTCCCCCTTACCCCTACCTAGTCCTTCCCAAGGGAGCCATCTGGATTAGTTGGCCTCCAAGGACCTTGTCTAGAGCTATGGGTGATCTGGAATCTATCATGCTTGACAGTTTCTGCACAACGGCTCTCCTTGTGGAAGGAGTCATTGCCACAATTAAAAGGCATTTGGGGCCCCAAGGGAGGAGAAAGGACACAATTCTGGGATGCTGTGGGGGAGGAGCCAGGAGATCTCTCCTGTTGTTGAAAATAAAATGTGACTTAACAGAATACATGCTTGGCTCCTTCTGTCCCAAAGTCATCTGAGATAGACTCTCAAAAGTGTCATTTGAACTTTATATATATATATTTGCTGTGTATGTGTGTTGTGTGTTTTCTGTGTTTATGTATGTGAGTGTTCCGAACTTACTCAGCTTTTTATGTAGGTGCTAGAAATCTGAACATAGGTTTTCAGGATTGTGCAGCAAGCTCTTTATTTATTTGATGAGACAAATGATTTTTCTTCGCTTGATCTTCTGAATTCAGACAACCTTGATAGATATGGATGTAGTCAAATATGATATAGGATCAAAATTGTTACTCTCTAGCTGTGTAACTTGGGGGTGAACTCCAGACTTCAGTTCCTCATTTGTTGGTGGAATACTGTGGACCAAGCAGAAGTTGTTGCAAGGATCAAATGAAGGAATGTCAATCAAAAAGCTTCAGAAAGAGTGACAGACAAGTGTTTGTAATTATTTGCACCTCCCCTCTCCAGGAGGGGGGAGATGTTTTCCTAGGCTGAGGCAGGAACCTTCATAGGCAGGCATGTAACTCCTAAGCCCTTCCCTCCCTCTCTAACCTCTTGCCTCCAGGGTTCAGGCAATTGCTTATTGGGAAGACAAGCGTGGGGAGGGAGTAAGGAAGGGTAGGAATTTGAAGTAATTGCAGTGGTTGTCTAATTATAGATCCCAGTCTCCATTAGTCCCCAAGCTGTGTGCATGAAACATAAATCATTTGTGTCTCCCTTGTGGGAATTCACAGCCTCATCCCCAGGGCCCAGCCACTTTCTGAGCCACATTCCCATTCTTCATCAGAAGACCAACCTTACTCCCTGTAATAAGTATTTTTTTCCCCCAATAAAAGCCAGGTGGGGACTGAAACAATCCCATGTCTGCCAGGCCTGGGTTGAAGGCAGCTTCCTCTGGCTTGGGCTTTTTTTGTTTTGTTTTGTTTTGTTTTTAAGCCTTTCTGCACAGTGATGGGCTGCCTGTCTTTTGGAAGAGAAAAGGGCAAACACACTTGGAGGGAGACATGAGAAAGGATGGAGAGGCATGGCAGCCCATTAAAGAGAAATAAATTTTGCAGAGGGGAAGCGAGAGGCTCCCTCCCTAGGACTCTGTAAATCACTGTGTTTTATGGATGGGATAGGACGGGAAGTGGGAGATGGGCTGGCCCTGATAACAAGGGTCATTTCTCCTGTGTATGCCTGTCTGAATTTTAGGATGCTCAGTCAGAGAATGACTTGGAGCTGGCAGCCACGGGGCCTCTGCTCTTTAATTTATTGTCTTCAGTATTACTCTCAAATCAGAACCATGGTTACTTGAGAAGGGTACTTGGAGAGTTTCGTTGGAAATGCCACCACCGGCCTGTTTCTGCTATCTGTTTTCCCCCACATGCCCTGCAAACCCAAGTGGGGCTAATGTGGGCCTTGTATATCCAGGAATAGACGGTTTCTTAGGTGATTTGACATTGCCTCCCAGTCAGAAGTTCCGTCGTATGCCAGAAAAGCTGTGTTCAGATCCAAAGTTGCTCCCAATCTCGGGATCTCGGGCATGCTTCTCTTTGCCTCCAAAAGAGATCTTCCAACCAGAAAGACATTCCTGGGGCTGGTTTCATAAGCCAGAGTCCTAGAGGCCCGAGTTTGGGTGTGTTTAGTTCTTAACTTGTACCTTGTACTCAAGTGCTTTGGGTTGGCTGCCAGTATTTTAAGCAGTGGGTATTTCAAGTGAAACCTTGCATCTCTGCCTTGTCTCCCAGGACCCTGTAAAGTCAGACTTCATGTCTCTGCCCCCATGACTGCAGAATTTAGGAGCCGCAAAGTGCCACCTCCTTGGGCTTGTCACAACACCTCTTCCTCCCGTTTCACCCTCATTCCTAGCCACCTTTAATCATTTCTGTTGCCTTGTAGTCTCCTGAAGAGTGTCCTCAGCCTTCATGGAAGTCTTGGATTATCCACAGAAGGACATGAGGGCACAGGGCAGGCCCATGGTTGGAACTGTGGTGACTGTGTATGGGGGTCTTCTCTTCTGTGTGCACAGGGCCCTTTCTGGAATCTGGGTGGACTTGGAGGGAGCTATGCAGCTCTGACAGGAAGTAGATTTAGACCCCAAGAAGCTGTGTGCCCTTGGGCATGTCACTTTCTCTCTCTTGACTTCAGTCCCTTCCTAGAAATTCCCTGACAGACATGCCCAGAGCTTTGTCTCTGGAGGACTCTAAATCTTGTCCAGTTAAAAGCATCAACCATGACAACCCACGAACAAGGAAACTGATAAGACTGTGCCATTGTCACTCTGAGTGAGTGAGAGCAAGGGGGTGGCCCTGTGGGGACTGGGGATACATCTATATCCAGTGAAAGGTAACTATTGGATGGACCCATAGCTGAAGAGTTGAGAGAAGATAGATGCTGAGGCTCGGCTCTGATACTAACCATGAACATTTACAGCCCGCGCTTAAGTACTGAGTGTCTTTTCTTCAGTCTTTTGGACATGTCACATATGATGCTTAATTAAGATACTAAGACTAGCTGTGGACTGAATTCAAGAGCAGAGAGGCAGGAGGAGGGGATCTGGCCCCAGAGAGGACGGCCCCTTACAGTTAGGGTGCTCTTAGTCCAGAGTGTGTTTCTGAGCCAGACATGATTGTACACTTCTTTAATCCCAAAACTCAGGATGCTGAGGCAGGAAGACCAGGAACTTTAGGCCAGCCTTGGCTATGCAGCAAATTCAGGGGTAACTTGGGCTACATGAGACCCTGTTTTTTTTGTTTTTGTTTTTTGTTTTGTTTTTTTTTTTTTGGAAGGGGGTTGTTTCTAAACAAAGAAAGAATTTTAAAAGCAGTACAGGAAAAAGGTCAAGAAACATATAAAGGCAGGCCTATCAGAATTACAGCAGACTTCTCATCAGAGAACACAAATGCCAGCCCAGGCTACTATACCCAGCAAAACTCTCAATTACCATAGATGGATAAAACAAGATATTTCATGACAAAATGAAATTTACACAATATCTTTCTACAAATTCAGCCATACAAAGGATAATAGGTGGAAAACACCAACATAAGAAACAAAACTACACCCTAGAAGAAGCAAGAAAATAATTTTTCAACAAACCCACACAAACCTAATTCCACCTCTTACAACAAAAACAATAGGAAGTGACAATTACTTTTTCTTAATATCCTAATATGAAAATTAATATTACCAACATATACTAATCAATTGAAATCCAAAATTATAAGGAATTAGAAATTTGTTGACCGTCATCCAATGGTCTCGCTAATTTAGTAACTGGAGAAATAGGTCCAATATTGTACGCTCCATATACACTTTCTGCTTGTTTGTAGTGACAGTGTCTTGCTGTGTACCATGTAATGGTCTTGAAATCATGCTTCTCCTATCTTAGCCTCTCTATTAGTAGTATTGTTTATTTCATGTTTGTACACTATACTATGGTTTTCAGAACAGCTTACATATTTCAAAAGTATTTTATACAGCCAAATGAAAGGTAGACAATTAACTTGGTAGGTGGCTTGTAAGAGAACAGCAAAGAGTGAGACTGAATGCTTTGCTTGAAGTTTATAACTATTGTATCAAGTTTGAAGAAGAGGACTTTACAGTTATTCTTTCTCTGAGATGAATGCTTTTCCAAATTATCACAGCCAATGAACCAGATTCTTCCCCCACCTAATAATGTCTGTGCCACCCTCCAAGTAGAACCATTGTTCATTGTAACAGTTGGTGAATGATTTTATGGATAGACCATCTTAATACACATACCATTTCATAAATGAATGTAACCTGTTCTTTGTGGGCTGAGAATAGTCACTCACTCAAGTCAATTAGCTTTGACCATAGCAGGAAAATGGTGCCTAGAATTCATTCCTTGGCACAGCAGAACTGTCAACTCTCAGCTTAGCTACGATGGAGGTAAAATCCTTTGGTGATGTGAGAGTCATAGAAATACAGCCTTATTATAATGAAATCCAGTGTTAAAAAATTGTTCTTATTTTGGGCTTGTACCACAGTAACAGCCAAGATTTTAAGCTCCACTAAATACAAAACAAACAAACAAACAAAAAGACCTTATATATTTATGTTCATTTAAAAAATACTAGTAGTGATGTGTTATTTTAAAATATACAGTTAATATGTTTGGAGTTATTTAAAATTTATATTGAGAAAAATGTATGTATTCTCAGTATTGCTGTACACAAGCATCTACATAAGGCTGTTAAATTGATTGTTGTTTTATATCAAAAACGTTTATAATACTCATTTTTATTATAGTATTTTATAAATCTTAAAGAATATGACAAAAAAAGGTATTCTAGGTATTGAAGGGGGTCTCTGGGAGGAGTTTGGGGTACAAAAGAGAAACAAGAATGTGATTTAATCCTATTTACTTAAAATATGTTTTTAAATGTTAACAAATTCAGATAAATTGAAATCATGTATCTTTTCTCATCATAAAGCCATAAAACTTAAATCAATAAAAAAAAAGAAGAAGAAGAAATAGCCATAACTGACTGGACCATTGAGGAAGAAGGGGAGGAGCATTGTGACTGGGACTGGATCTTGAATGTAGCCCAGACTCACCCTTTCCAGTCTCTCCTGCCCTTGCCACACAAAGCCAGGGTTGGGGGGCGGTGCTGGGCTGGTGCAGTCTGTGTTATTAGAAGACTTGTGAAGTGCCAACCACCCCTCCCATCCAGGCATCCCTTACCTTGCTTCTGAGAAGTGCCTGGTCTCTGCAGGAGGGGGCAGGTGCAATCCTGCAGGGTGGTGGCCAGGCTTTTCTGTGTCTTGAGTGTTGCAGGTAGTAACATGACCGAGCCCTTCAGCCTGCACATGTGTGGTTGGACAAAAGACAATTGCAGATGTTTCTGGAATTCCCAAACCGGATACAAAATTGCTAGCAGAATGCAGAGAGGAGAGAGGGGAAGGAGCCAAGTGCTTTTTACATAATGAAAAGCTTGCCTCCTGTCTGCAGTGCAGCCTCTCTCTGAGAGAGCAAGCGCGTGCCCAGGAGGCCTGGCCTTCTTTTCCTGAAGTCCCGAGGATTAGGAAGCCTGCCTGCCTGTCTGGGGGGCAGAGGGCTGCTGAACCAGACAGCTCTCCCCGGTTCTGGCCACAATTCTTGTTGGGTTTCTATCCAGGACCCACAGCTTTCCTCTGGGCGTGGTGGGGCTGGAGGCAGCCAGGCAGGGTGATCTTCTGCCCAGAGGTACCTCGGTGCCCAGGGTGGAAAGGAAATCAGACAGTGGGCCTAAAACCAAAAGCAACCTTCCATTTCTCTTCCCTAGGGGCCCTGTTTTGAGTGGAATTCTGTCTCGATGGCAGCAGGAGGGAGACCCAATATGGGGGGCATTTCATATCCAGCCTGGACAGTAGAGGCTGAGGAAGGACAAAAATGGACTATCTGAAGGCCAAGGGTCCGTGTAAAGGGAACACACAGGACAGAAATCCTACTGAGGAAGCTGAGTGAGAACCTCATTGGGCAGTGGGCCCTTCCATCCCTTGGAGTTGAGACCAGCAGTCTTGGGCTCATGTATGCCCCTGCACTTACTTACCCCTTAACCTCAGTTTCATGACTTACCATATAGGGTGTTAGGGTGTCACTTCACAGAGAGTGACACATTCCCACGCCTCCCCACCCAATCCTGGGAGGGCATTGGAGCCATGGGACAGAATGTTAAGGGGAGAAACTGCCACAGGAGGTGGGAGTGGGGCCCCTTCTGACGGGAGGGCTCTCCAAATTACTCCACAAAGCACAGTGGTGGTAACCTCTCAGAACCCTTCTAGCCACTCCCTTCTCCACGATACCACATTAAGGGTGGTATACATACATGGCTTTGTGTCCCAAAGTCAGACTCGCTGGCTTTAAGTCTTTCCTATGGGAACTTGGCAAATCCATGGAAAGTCTCAGGTCTATGACATCAGGGACGGTATTTGCTTCTCTCCCGTGTGAATCCGAGAATGCTAAGCTTTCCAGAGTTGCGTCTGTTCATATACCAAAGCATTATTGTGGGGATGACTATATTCCCTTCAAATGAAAACCCTCAGAGAGATTCCTTTTAGATATTTGATTCTTGACCAGTGGTTAGCAAATGGGCTTCGGGGCCAGAACCAACCTGCAACATGTTTTGGTGAACTGACAGTTAATTCACCTTCTAAATAAAAGGAAAAACATCCGCCTCCCCTCAAGAGATGAGAGGAAGAACATCAGGTGTCCTGGTTACTCTCTGCCTTATTTCCTGAGACAGGGTCTCTCAGTAAATCTAGAGCCAGACTGGCGCCAGCAAACCCCAGGGATCCTCCTGTTTCTGCCTCCACTGGCCAGCCCTGAGGTTAAAGGCACATGGCCAGCCATGTCCGGGCGAGCTTTTTATGGGAGTGCTGGGATTCAATCAGAGGTCGTCATGCTTGTGCACCAAGTGCTCTTACCCACTGAGCGGTCTCCCCAGCGGCTCTGTTATTTTTCCTTTGATAGAATCTAGGACAGAGCATTCAGCTGGGGAGATCTTACAATGATGCTATATAGCATTTTTCTTAGAAATCCCAGATTTCACTCCTGGTACCATATAGGTTCCTGGAGCAAGGACCCCACTGGGCTGTTTGAACAGTAGTGGGTGGGTGGGGGAACAGTCTTTGATCCCCGCCCCTCAGCCATGATTGGGAAATAGGAGTTGGGCTCGTGGTTGCACGTGTTGGCTGATACTCTGCCTCATTTGTGTTTTGTCATAGAGAGGAGGTGAGGTAGCCAAGACCCTCCAGGAGCAGCAGTGCTGAGGGCTGGGGTGTAGGAGTAAGCACAGATGTCATTCTGATTTAAAGGAGGCCACCCGAGCGAGCAAGCAATTGAGTGAGTGGTGATTCATGGGTTTCAACAGAGGGAACATTTTTCTTGCCTCAGTCACCCCCACCTCGATCTGTTCTCTTAGTCTGGGGAGGATGACAGAAGAGAGAGGCAGGGATAGAGATGAGGTGGCCCCAAGTCCCCACTGCTGCCCACCAAATGCTCTGCTGAGAGCAATGGCCGGCAGGCCTACAGGGTAGTCTTGGATGTGAGCTCTGCAGAGAGGCTGAGTAATGGACCAAACAGGGCTGGGAGCAGCACTTATGAATCACCCCTGGAGCAGTTGCTCTCTGCCCCAGGGGACCCACTCACACATTCCCAAGGGAGCCAGTGCCCAGGAGACATGACGTCATTGTCACTGGGCAAGGAGTTTCATCCACGTGTGGCCTCGGAGCTCGTTCCCAGGGGTTACACCCAAGCGTCTCAGGATGAGACAGCCAAATCAAAGGTGATAGATATCCTCCTTGTGCAGTGTACGTGGTGTGTGTGTGTGTGTGTGTGTGTGTGTGTGTGTGTGTGTGGTGTGTGTGTATGCATATAGAAATGTATATGTCCTGTGTGCATGAAAGGTCATGTGTGCATGCAAGGGTTTGTCTATGTTGTGTGCATATGTGCATGCATGTGCATCTGTCTGTCTGATCTGGGACCCTCATGATGATTAGCTTCTGTTTCTGGCTCCAGCATTGTGGTGGATAGGCTTCCAGTCCATTCATTTTCCTCAATGATCTTCCTTCCAATTGTGGCCCAAACACGCAATTTTCATGAGACGTTCTGTGTGTGACTACAATTCCTGCTCGCTCATCTGGCACATGCTTGCATGTCACGTGGTCAGATGGGCTGGCCATCCTTAATTGATTTCAGAGGCGCGAGACCAGCCCTGTGCAGCCTATCGAGTCTCTCCCAGTCGTCAGTCTTAGGCTCTGACAACTTTTGCCTGCTTCACCGGCTCCTTAGGTTCCCTTGCTGCATGAGTAACACACAAGGCAAAGAGAAGAGCTTCTCAGCCGTGCGCGCGTGCACAGCCAACCCAACCACCTCACACAGCTTAGCACCCTTTTCTTTCTCCCCATTAGCTATCCCAAGTCATTAAGCCCTTTTTCTGTGCCTACAGGACTTTTTATTTTTTCCTGCTAGTGTTGGACATGCTTACCAGCCAATGTACCAATGAACTATAACCCGACTCTTTGTTTCCTTGAGATGGGGAAGGGATGTGTGTGTGTCTCGTTATGTACCTCAGGCTAGCTTTACACTTGCTCTGTAGCCTATTATAGTCTTAAACTTCAGCTCCTCCTGTCCAAGACTCCCAAAATTCTAGGATTCCAGATGTGTGCTCACACACCTGGCTCTCTTTGAAAACTGTATTTTTCTTCACCTTGCAATGCTCTCAGTGAGAGACAACTTTCTGGCTGTCCCCGATTTCCTGGTTTAGTCAGGACCCAAAAATGCTTAAAATATTCCATCTCCATAGATAACTAAGGCAAGGAGGACAAATACAGAGACCACAACAGGAACAATTAGATGAAAAGACAGGGCAGGGCTAAGGGTCACTGATGTGGCGTGTGGACTGGGGACATGGCTTGGCTAGGGGAGACCAGCCATCCATGATGCTCATTGTATGGCTGTCACTGCATACGCTGAGCACGATGCTTCTTTAAGGAAAACAAACCTTCCAAAGAATGGCAAGCCACCATTACTGTCCCTGTTTGTCAACTGTCATCTCAGGGAGTCCATCTGTCTGCAGTGTGGGTCTGTGTTGATAATTCCCCAGGTCGCCATGAGGTTCCTCCCGGAAGAGATGAAGTATGAAGTCATCATTTCCTCTTGCTCTGTCAGAGCGCTCCCAGCGTCAGGACTGTGTCCGTTTCTCTCAAGCAGTCCCAGTGCTTGTGGACATAGTGCTTTAAGCTAATACCCAGGAACTAGGCTTGGTTGGCGTTGCTCCACCCACCTCTCCATAGAGGTCCTGATAAGAAGGCTGGCCATGTTGTGGGCATAGCAAACAGAGAAGGCCAGCGCTGCCCTGGTAGGAGGTGCTTGTGCCCTGCGGCTCCTTGGGTCACGGGGGTGGGGTGGGGGTGGGGAGCGACCTGAATCACACTCAAAAACCACTTTTCCTTTTTCTTAATCACAGACTCTGCTTTCCGTTTCCTCCATGCCACGCTCTTTTTGAAAAGGAAAACACACATCAAGCCAATTTCCCAAGGCTGGGCAATGTACAGAACCTCCAGGGACATGCCCCTGGCCGGGCTTCCCTTGTGGATAGTGGTCACAGCTCTAGTGTCCTGGGGGGGGGGGGGCTTTTATTTCTTTTCTAACTTACAGAACACATCGTCCTTTCCCCCTTTCAGGGGCTGGACCTTGCTGACAGGCTTTGGTTTAAGGGGTTAAAGGTTAGCTGCAGGTGGGTTTCTTTTCCCTTCCTGCCTCTGACACTAGGACATCTCCTTGGTGACAATCCTCCCTGAAACAAAAATAATGGGCAGAACCGGTTGGACAGAAAGTGTCCCAGAGGCAGGGACCCGGAGGCTGTGTGAATCCCTGTGGGTCAGGTTGAAAGGAGGAGACAGTGGCAGAATAGCCCGTGGCTGCGCAAGCCTGGTGACACTGTCCACTGACTTGCACTTCAGGGAAAAGCTCCGTTCAAGTCCTTTGTGGATTTCCGTGAGAAATTTTCCTTTCTGTGGCCATCAGCCCTGTCTGGAAGGCAGCTGGTTTGTGACTCACAAGGAAGAGAGGGAGGCTGGGGATTATAATCTGCTCTGTAAAATCTTGTGAGCTGGGCAGGCTTGAGGTCTTATTTTCTCTTCTCCAAAGCCCTGAGGGCCAGAACAGCGTATTTCACTATGTCAGCACGGAGAAACAAGTTTTGTCATTCAGAGAGGAAGAACCTGCAGTAGTTTGAGGAAGAAACATGGACTCTCTCTCTCTCTGCACCCCTGC
>JADRCD010238578.1:0-17207 GCA_019843815.1 Montemys delectorum
TGCTGACAGGAGCCTGATATAGCTGTCTCCTGAGAGGCTCTGCCAGAACCTGACCAATACAGAGATGGATGCTCGCAGCCAACCACTGGAGCATCTTCATAGAAGCAGGGGGAGTGGGGATGGGATAGGGGGTTTCTGGAGGGGAAACTGGGAAGGGGGATAACATTTGAAATCTAAATAAAGAAAACATCTAATAAAAAAAAAAGAAACTGATCAAAAGTGTAGGGCAGAGCACACAAAGCAAATAGCAGGGAAAGCAGGGACTCTGGAATGGGGGATGGTAGGGGGATGGCAGGCTGCTGAATGGGGATAGGCCAGGGAAGGTGTGCACGTGAGGTGGACGCTTAGGTTTGTTGCCATGAGAGTGCACAGAGGATGGAAAACTGAAAAATCAAGGGACTGGCAAGAGGACTCAGTGGACAAAGAAGATTGCCAGGCAGCCTGCGTTCAAGCTGCAGGTCCCACCTGCTGAGGGGACAGAGCAGATTTCTACAGGTTGCCCTCTGACCCCCACAGGATGTATGTGCATATACATATACATCACAAATAGACACCTGAAAAGCCGAAGATTAAGAAGCAGCTACAGCCTTTAATCCCAGCACTTGGGAGGCAGAAGCAGGCGGATTTCTGAGTTCGAGGCCAGCCTGCTCTACAGAGTGAGTTCCAGGACAGCCAGGGCTACACAGAGAAACCCTGTCTTGAAAACCCAAAAAAAAACCCAAAAAAACAAAAACAAAAAAAACCCAAAAAAACCCCAGAAAAACAAAAACAAAAAAACAACCCACTGAATATTCAAAGCACTGTCCCTTGGAGAACACTTACTTTGATTTTTTTTTTTAAAACTAGGCTTCTCTGTGTAGCCCTGGCTATCCTGCAACTTGCTTTGTAGACCAGGCTGCCCTTGAAGTCACAGAGATCTGCCTGCCTCTATCTCCCAAGTGCTGGGATTAAAGGTCAGTGCCTCACCACCACCAGGCAGAGAACACCTACTCTTATTTTAATTTTTGGTAACCGTCCACGGACTCATTTTATCTCCCTGATAGTTGAAACATAGCAAATAATATGACCAGCAGGGCCATGGTACCAACAATGTATACAACAGAAAACTCAGTTTTCTCCAAGGAGGGCGGCCCGAGCAGAGTGTAGGTGAGGCTCAGTAGGGACGAGCATATTCAGACTGTGCAAGGCCCAGGGTTTGACTCTTCAGGGCTAACTCGGACAAGGCCCACGCCTGGTGACTGCTTGATCTCTCCTGGGTCCACAATGGTAGAGACACAGGCTCCTTGGTTTTGGGTGTCGTCAGATACAGTGTCTAAGCTAGCCGTCCTGCCAGGGGCTTGTAATCTCAGTATTTGAGAAGCAGAGGCAGGGGGATTGTTGCAAGTTCCTTTGGCTAGCCTGTTTTAAAAACATTCTGATGCCTAGCAGTGGCAGTGGTGGCAGCACATGCCTTTTGAGAAAACTTACCTCGGAAAAACAAAAATAGCCGGGGCGGTGGTGGCGCACGCCTTTAATCCCAGCACTTGGGAGGCAGACACAGGCAGATTTCTGAGTTGGAGGCCAGCCTGGTCTACAGAGTGAGTTCCGGGACAGTCAGGGCTACACAGAGAAACCCTGTCTTGAAAAACCAAACCAAACCAACCAAAACAAACAAAAACAAAAAACAAAACAAAACAAAAAAACCACCAACACCACCAACAAAAAACAAAAATCTGATAAAAGAAAGAAACAAAACCAAAACCAAAACCCCAGGCAGCAGATACTCTGGCGAGAGAATACACATTGGATTTAAGTGAGAAAGAATCATGACAGAGACTCACTCCAGGCTTCCTGGAAACAGATGATATTGACCCCACACATTGCCGCCACCTCAGCAATCTCTTCTATGCGTTTGTGGAGGGCAGAGACCTGGTAATTTAAAAAACAAAAACAAAAAACAAACATTAGAATATACTCACTACTACTGTTGAGAGGACTTAAAAGAATTCACCCCGGTACACATGGAACAGGGACACTCCCACCTGACCACTCCTAAAAAAAGGGGTGGGGGAGGCTTAGCGTTTGTTGTAGTCATCGGACTAAAACCTGCAGATAGATGAAAGAAAAGCAGCTCTGGGCTCCCGAAGATTCGGACTTGAGTCCCTCCCCACGCTTTATCCGTCATGTACTGTACTGGCTGGTTTTGTGTGTCAACTTGACACAGGCTGGAGTTATCACAGAGAAGGGAGCTTCAGTTGGGGAAGTGCCTCCATGAGATCCAGCTATGGGGCATTTTCTCAATTAGTGATCAAGGGGGCAGGGCCCCTTGTGGGTGGTGCCATCCCTGGGCTGCAAGTCTTGGGTTCTATAAGAGAGCAGGCTGAGCAAGCCAGGGAAAGCAAGCCAGTAAGTAACATCCCTCCACGGCCTCTGCGTCAGCTCCTGCTTCCTGACCTGCTTGAGTTCCAGTCCTGACTTCCTTTGGTGATGAACAGCAGTGTGGAAGTGTAAGCTGAATAAACCCTTTCCTCCCCAGCTTGCTTCTCGGTCATGATGTTTGTGCAGGAATAGAAACCCTGACTAAGACACGTACTATCTCCTACCCCACCCTACTCTACCCTCCTGGGATAAACACCTTTCTCATGGTGTTGCTTAACAGTGAAAATGAGAATGGCTGTACTTCTAGTATGCAGGGCAGGAGTGTGTCCATGTACAGATACCCCTCTCCCCTCCCACTCCAGCCATTGCACATCATAGTTTAGGGTTTTAGTGGTCTTCCTTGACCACTTCCACTGTCCTGTAAGATCTGGCTTTCTGGCTCATTTAAGTCTTAAATGGGCTGTTTAAGACATGTTTTCTGGACCAGGAGTGTGTCACCTTCTACTTTCTTTCCAGTCTTCTAGAAGGTGTCACCCCCATCCCACCTCACTCCTCTAGGAATGCTGTCAGCTGTTTGTGGGCACCCCTATGGCAGTACCGTCCCTAATGTGGTACTATGATTTCTCTGTTGTCTAGTCCCTCAGAGGACCCTGTAGGCTCCTCTTGTCCTTTGTGTGCTCAGCATAGGGACTGGCTCCCAGAGGACCATCAGACCTGTTTGTTCAAAGTGAACAAAATAAAATATAGACTAAGATAAAAGCTGGGGGAGCCAGGCAGAAACAGTAAAGAGCACGTTCATTCGTTCTTAGGTTCACAGTCTCTTCCCAAGAGGCTGTGAGCTTCAGACAGAAATCAACACGCAAAGTAAATTTCTAGGTACGGTAGGGGTGAAACTGTCCCCGTCCATGTAGTCTGACAATGTAGAGGACAGATTTGTTCCCGAACAACAAATCCAGGGAGAAAAGTGAATGGAGAATCACATTGGGAGTGTGTATGTCTGTGTGTGTCTCTATGTGTTTGTGTGTAGTGTGTGTGCCTGCATTGGGATCAAACCCATAGACTCTCATATACCACGTGAATGCTCTGTCACTGACTCATGCCCCTTCATCTTTTAATAGAACTGGGGATATGACTCAGCACAGTAGTGCTTGCCTAGCAGGCTCAATTTCTGGGCTTTCTCCAGTAACTACCAGCACACACATACACACATGACCGTGTGTGTGTGTGTATGTGTGTGTGTGTGTGTTCTTTTACTTCTCTTTCATATATATATGGACGCATAGGACCTGTTTGGCCTGGAATCCAAGTGACTTGAGGTTTCTGCAAATCACCTAACAATTATCAAGTGTGCTGAGGTCACCTCTATCGACAACACCATCGAAGTTCCAGGAAAACTTTTTTTTTTTAATACAGCTGTGAAAAGCTGGATAAATAAACCACTCACATCTGTGAACACAGTCTTTTAGAGAACTGTAAAATGTGACCGCGTGGATTAACTATCCGATAGAGGGATGTCTAACCGTAGTCTCACAACCCCTGCAACTCTTAGCAAACACAAGAGTCCCACATTAGTAAACACTCGAGGGTGTAGTGAGCGCAGGGAAAACACAGGTATGAGAACCAGGTTAGTGCATGCTGCCAGGTGGTGGCCTTTGGCCAGGAAGCCTCCTGTGGAGAGAGCTGGCGCTATCAAAAGGGGCACTTTCGCAGCTGGTAAATGACATTTCAGATCAGGAGTAGCAGAATAAACTGATGATGAGCAAGGACTGAGAATAAAGAGATCTGGGGACAAGATCTGAAGGAAGAAGAAAGGGCAGAGATCAAAGGCCCAGATTGCCTTTCAGGTACCCGGGCTACAGAGCCTCAGCCAGCCCATGACCGCACAGTGGGACAAGCCATTTATGTGTGTATTGTTTAAAAATTGTAAAAAAAAAAAAAAAAAAAAAAAAAAAAGACAGCCACCTGTTCTGCCACAGGGGCAGAAGTAGAGAGCGGGATTCTGTTCTGAACCAGCCCCACGCGCACGATCTGGGGGCATCTTCGCTGCTCCTTGGCTGCCCCGAAGGCGTATCCCTTCAGTTCAAAGTTTCTCTCTGAGGCAGCTTGTAAAGCTTCTCTGGGCAGATCGAGATTCCTGCAAAGGCGGCAGAGAAGAGAGAGACATGTCAAAGAGTCAGATATACTGAACCTCAGCCACTGGGGGATCAGACCATGCGTGGAGCCCCGGGTCAGACCCTACACCGAAAAGGAAAAAAAAAAAAAAAATCCCCCTAGCTCTCTGTAGTCGTTTAAAAAGATTGAAAAGATTGAAAAAGAGTGGTGGGGGTGTCTCGTTTGGAAAGCTTCCAGTACGGGGCCCAGAGACCTGCGGAGCCCTAAGGTTGGCACGTGAGCGGACGTTTTGCTGGTTGTGAACGGGGAGACTAGCACTGAGGAGGTCTGGCTAGGCCTGGTAAAGGGAGGAATCAAAAGGCTGGGGTTTGGAGTTATAGAGAGAGGGTCAGGGCAAAGGCTGAAGTTCCAATGGCCAGCACTGACAGGAAGGAACTGGCTCTAAAAATGTTTTTGAAGCAGGATCGGAGGGCTGTGTGGATCCTAGGGTTGGGGCCAGCTGTACTATCAGAGAAGGGGGGGGGGGGGGGTGCGGAGCTCAGGAGACAGGCTGGATGGGGCCCAGGAACTGCTAGAAAAAGCGAGGCTCTGTATTCATTTGCCCCTCAGGAAGCTGAGTTTCAGGTAGTCCGCCCAGAGCTTTGTTCTGGTATAGTTCCCTGCACGGTGCTGGGTGGGTGCTGGGTGGGTTTGCAAGGGTGCAAAGTATAAATGCTTGCCCGCCTTTGTGGTTCATCACTAACCGCTAGAGGATTATTTACTTTCTACTACAGAGACAGACCAAGGGTCAGGCATCAAATACCTCTTAATGCCCACTGCACGTCCAAGGCTGGGTGAGACCTAAGGGGCATAGTTCATGGCCCAGAGCCAGGAAGGGCTTACCATCTAAAGGCAAAATGCTTATGAAATACCAAGAACACATCAAAAAAAAAAAAAAAACCTGACAGGCATTACCTAATAATAATATTTCTCTCCTACTTGAAGTCACTCTCTTAAAGACATTTCTTTCAAAATCACAGCCCTGTCACTCCAAGCCCCCTGTCTCCACCCCCTGCCAGGAGCTTCCCTGACAGCTCTGAGCTGGGTTCCACCCCTGACAATCAGCCTGCCTTTCAAAGCTCCCTTTCCTCTGGTGGATTAGAAATAGCTGCAGTGCCCACACCTGGCCTCCCCTCACGGTGATGCTTCAGAGGCTCTTCCCACCATGGGCGGGGCGGGGGGGATCTTGTGGGTCTAGTTCCTAGTTTCTTGGTGAGAACAGTCCCACATCTTCCCAGGAGCTATATACTTAGGACCTCTGGATGCGACACTGGGAGGAAAAAAAAAATGAGAAAGGATTGGTGTGTCAGTTTCCCAAAGGCTATGGGCTCAAGAGCCAGGCTGCCCTTCTAGAGCATCCTGTGGGCTCAGTCCAGGAAGATAGCAAGCCTGGCTTGCTGGTGGGCATCTCCATCACACCCCACAGCTATCTGCTATCATTTAGGACCATTGGTTGTTCTAATCCCCTGCTTCCTTCCTGAATTCTATCGAGTCTAGTGTTGCCCTCATAACAGCCTGTCTTGAGACCCTGCACTTGAGAATTCCCAGCTCTCTGCAGACACTCATTCCTCTGGACCTGAGGTGAGCTGACCAGGCTGCTCCATCCTCCAGGCCACCTACCTGCTTTTTGGCTGCGTGGTGTTGCGTCTTCCTGGTCTATTTTCCTGCATCTCTTTTTATGGTTACCACCTGTAAGATATCTCTGCTATCCCATCATTCCATGTTGTAAATCCTCATTCCAATGCAGTCCGAATTCAAGAGTTCCAACTCTACGCTCGCCCCAGGCAAGGCTTTGGTTTGGAGGGGTCTGGGACACTGCCGATGAATATGTGCTTCCCCCCTAGCCCCCCCATCCCACCCCACCCCCGCAACATCATTTGAAAGACTGAAATCCTATCCTCTCAGAGGGTCTAGAGTGTGACTAGCCGTGAGTATGGACCCCCTACAAATGGCATTAGCACTCCTATTAAAATCCCAGAGAATGTGGCTTGCCTCTTGACCACACCTCCATAAGAAGTCATCGTTTATAAGTCCAGATTCTAAACCTACCAAGGTCTCTGAATCTTCAGAGCCATAAGAAAATACATTTTCCTGAAAAGCCACCCACTTGTTGATATCAAAGCTAAAAAAAAAAAAACCACCAAACATACACACACACATACACACACACACACACACACACACACAGAGGACAAAAAGAAACTGATAGGCACTAAAGGGAGCCATAGCCCCAGAAGCAATAGAACCCAGAAAATGAGCCTCAAATTTACTCAGGTGTCTCACGATGAATAGATGAATACAGCTATCTGTCCCTACCATTCAACCTTTCAAATACTGTGATCCTTTACTACAGTTCCTCCTGTTGTGGTGACCCCTAACCATGAAATTATTTCATTGCTACCGCATAACTGCTATTGATGCTACTGTTATGAATCATAATGTAAATAGCTGATCTGCAGGAGACCTGATGGAGGACCCGGGATCCACAGGTTGAGAACCACTGCCTGACTTGATTTCAGCTCCTCTGCCTCTCGCTCTTGCTCCGAAGAATCTCTCAGCTCCACTTTCCTCACCCCCAGCTTCGAGGAGGAAGGCTTGTTGCTTCTCATCCTGGCTCCAGCACCCAGCCCCGGGTCCCCCTGCTTCCTAGCATGGAGACAGACCCATCTTTCCTAAGGGCTCTAGGCTTCTGCTTCCTCAGCTATGCCTCGACTGGAAACCTCATCTCTCTTCCTCTGGTGTCTCTTTGCTGTGAGTACTTTAACCGATTAAACTGGAGCACTGTTACAAAGGAAACAGGTTGGTGGGGTGAGAAATCACAGCATGGGGGGAGAGGGGGGAAGAAAATGAAAAGCTAGCCTTCTTCAAACTCTAGCTCCAAACCTCAGAGGGGGGTTGATTTTTTTTTTTTGCATCCTTCCAAAGAGATACGGAACTTACCAATGTCATGGCAGCTTCCTGAATTTCCTCCTCATCCTGTGGGTTTCACTGGACAGCCTAGAGGCATGTGGACACAACGACTTTTCTATCAGCGAGGGACTGCATAGGTTACTTCAGTCCCCTATGACTATGATGGACCTGAAAAGTCCCTGTCACCATGTGACATCCTGATTGTCATAACTGCCTAGTACGTCACATATAACTGTGGTGCATAACTGTAGTACATTATATAACCCCTACTATGCAGGAGGCCCTGAGTTTGGGTCTTAGTACCACCACAATAAAATAATAAAATAAATAATAATAATAATAATAATAATAAACCACAAAGGCAGGACTCATGTACTACAAATAGTCCCTCTAATGTCCTAGGCAAAAATAAGTGAACAGGCCAGGGGTTGGGGAGTGGCACAAGCCTTTAATCCCAGTACTCAGGAGGCAGAGGCACATGATCTCTGTGAGTTCGAGGCCAGCCTGGTCTACAGAGGCTGTCCAGGATAGCCAGGGCTATACAGAGAAACCATGTCTCAAAAAAACCAAACAAAAACAAAAACAATCAAAAAAAGCAAGCCATAAATGTTTAAGGGATTAATGAATTTAATGAATCTTCTTGGTTCTGTTCTCTGGGGATGTTGCCTGTCTGGTGTAGACAGGCAACACACATGTAGCTCTCTTGATTGGCAAATACTTAATAAACATTGTCAGTGTATATTGGGCACAGCAGGAAATCTGGAGCTAGGTTGATTTGGGGAACTAGCTATGTACAAGCTGGTCTCTGAAGAATGAACAGCAGTTTAAGTGGAGGGTTTTTTTTTTTTAAAGTATTTTAAAAACAGAATAATTTCCTATCTTCAGCTGGAAATTCTATTCACAGCCAAATTTCGCCCAATCGTAAGAATTAAGCATGCAGGAAGGTTCACACTTTAAGAGATAAGAATGTGAAAAGTTCATCAGGGAACAGAATCTAAGAGAAGAATGGGAAACGGGCAAAAGAATTTGTTCAGCTATTGGGAGCTATTGGATTAGGTCCTGGCAGTCCCAGGTTAGCAAAGGTTAGTCCCAGGTTAGCACAGGCTAGCCCGGGTTAGCATTGTACCCTCCGTTACAATTCTGCCCTGCTCTGTGATTCTCCAAATAATGATACAATCCCTCTCACTCAGTAGACCCTGACCTGGCCTCAGCCCTACCTAGAATCTGTACCAGCCATTTCTGTGGGAAACGTTTCTTTCCTCATAATGCCCTTCGATTTTACCTCTGACACCACCAAAAGTATTCAATTCCAGGATAACGTGCTCACTTTACCCTTAAAACAGAACAATTACTATCCCTAGAATTTGGGCTAAGAAACCCCTTGCTTCGTTTTTGTTTTTTGTTTTTGTTTTTGTTTTTTAAATCTTTGGGAGCCTCAATTCTAATACTTCCCATGTGACTAATGTGTTGTTTCTGGGGTCTTGTATGAGACTGTGGAAACCCAGGGAATACCCAGCAGTCCACTGAGCTACATCACCCACCCCCATGACTGGCTGATCTTTTAAGTACAGTATAAAGTGAGAGCATTTTAGGGTCATCTAGCCCCTCACAGATTATAGAGAGGGGTTTTTGGGGTGTGTCTGTGTGTGGCAAAATGCCAATGAAGTTCTTTTACCATCCACTTGCTGTGGTAGATTTAGTGGATCAGGGCCTCCCTGCAGGAACTCTTAGGTTGCCAGGAACCGGTGAATTAATCAATTATCTTTGGCTGATCCAGGATCTAACGCAGGGTCACCGGCATGTGGTCCAGAGAGCAAACATGCTAGACTGGAGAATGCTTGAGCAGGCCAATACATGCAAGAGTTGGACAGAGGTTTAGCAAGGTTAGAGTTCACATTCTGTTCCAACAGCCTAGAAAATCCCTTACAGTGTTTGAGCAAAGGACAAGGACACAATCCATTTAAAGACACTTTTCTGATTGCTTCAGAAAAAAAGATCGAAAATAAAGACCAAGGGGGATGGGTATTTTTCTCCAGCTCTGCTATACCAGATGCCCAACTCAAAAAAAAAAAAGAAAGAAAGAAAGAAAGAAATGAAATGAAATTAAAAAAATCTGGTGAGCTTGTCCAGAGTGGGAAAACTTGAGCTACCAATTCTTTTGTCTGGAAAATCTGGAAACTTCCTTAGTTAGTTTGATCCAGCATTCCTCTACCTCTAAGCTGCTAGGAAGGGTGGTTCAGGGGGCCCTAATTGCAGGCATTGGACAGACTCCTTGGGAGGAAGCTGGGATCTGAGTCAAAGCTAGTAAGCTTAGAGAGGGAGAAGTGTTGGAGTGGCCCCAGAGATAGCTTCAAGAGACACATTCATTTTCGGTCCTATTTTGTTCCACACAAGGAGGAGTGATGGCAGGGCCGGGGTGGGAAGCGAGGAGTCTGGGGGGTGATGAAAGTACGATTTGTAAGAGTCACCCCTTAAAGATCCTCGTCGCTCCTACTATGTGGCCTCCGTGAGCCTACATGGTTCTTTGTCACTGCCCCCACAGAGTCATTCGCATCTGGGAAACCCTCCCCTTGCTTCTCCAGCCCACGGATGGGTGACTCCAAAAGCCCCAAACTCAGCCTCTGGGTCTCTGACCTAGTCTGCTTGCCGTAGAGAATTCGCTTCACCTGGCCCAGTTCGTCAGGCGGCAGATGCTTCTCCAGGCACTGCTCCAGGGACTGCCACTCAGGTCCCGCCATGGCCAGAGGCTGGCTGAAGGGTCTGATGTCCCACGCGAATGGCCTGCCCTTGGCCCCGAGTATGGGGAGGAGGAGGCAGCAGCCTGGCAGTTCGCCAGAAGCACCGGATTTGTTGCTCTCTAGGAGGGTTCACATGCAGACAACACCCTCCTCACGCCTCTGCTGAGGGCAGCCAATACAGGCTAAGGACATTCCTAGCAGACCCTTTCTATTGGCTCTCCACCTGGTGACCAGACTGGATCAGTGCTGGTCGCCCCTGCAGGCATTCCCTAGTCCAGGTGTCTCCTCCTTCCTCCCTCTGCCTTAGGTCTTTGATGGGCTGAAGTACCTTAAATTTGATCTTGGTCAGCAGAGCAGTGGAGCAAGCCACTCCGGCCCACTACTACCCGGGGCCGCTGATGGGCAAGAAGCAATACGTTGGCATCTGAGTACTTCTGGGGCCAGCCCAGAGTCCTGGCACTAGGGTAATGGCAGGCCTTCAGCTTCCTTTTGAGCCACAGATCACAAGAGTCAGGTGAAGCAAGCCTGGGTTCCCTGGAGTCAGTACTGCAGAATATGGGATCCGGGGCAGGGTACTCTCGGTACACCACTTTGGGATCTCTGCCTTTTGCGGTACGCATGCCCACACGTGCGCTTTGCCAGCCGCAGAGTGGAGAAAGCCCCACTTGCTGTTTCCTGTAGCCCACAGACGCCATATACCTGGGAGCGAGAATGGCAGAGAAGCACTCCAGACCCTGATTTGGGCCTGTGGCCTGCGGAGCTCTCCTGCTACTCGGGAGAGTCATCTGCTGCTTTATCTGTGAAACTGGAATGCGGTGACTACTTAGCATCCTAGCTGGGAGTTTAGTTCCATGGTAGAGCTTCAGGGCCTGGAGCTAGAAGGTGTGGCTTCAGATATTTATATCACCGCTTTGATGTCCTCTGACAGTTTCTAGTGTCTTCCTTTTCTAGAAGTTGGGCGATTTGTGTGGGAGGACTTCACAAAAGCATAATGCAAAGACAGTAGGTCCCACCGCTGCATATTCTTGATCAAAAAGTTTCCTCTAAGTTGTGCCCATTTTGAATACAGATTCCCCCCCTCCACATTATTCCCTAAATAATACAGTGTATCTGGTGCTTATATAGCATTTACACTAGATTAATCGTACTCCTAGTTAGGGTTACTCTTGCTGTGGTGAAGCACCGCGATCAAAAGCAACCTGGAGAGGAAAGGGTTTATTTCGCTCACCGTTCTATAGAACAGTTCTTCAGCAAGAGCCGTGAGGGCAGGAACCTGGAGGCAGGAGCTGATGCAGAGGTCATGGAGAGGGGCCGCTTACTGGCTTGCTCCCTATGGCTTGCTCAGCCTGCTCTCTTATAGAACCCAGGACTTCCAACCCAGGGATGGCATCACTCACTGCGGGCTTGGTCCTCTCTCTTCTCATCAGAGTGGGGCATATCCTATTCTGTCAGATCTTTCTCTGATTCATTACATTGTCTGCTACTCAGTTAGATAAAACTTTCAAACATGGATGCTTCCTTCTACAAACTAACTTTACCTTCATTGTTTGACGTTAAAGGGCATGTCTATATTCCAGCCAGAGGGATTGAAGGTGTGTGCTAAGGGCTAAGCCACACACCACAACTAAAAACAGGTTTTTGTTTTTTCAGTAAATAACACAATCAGGGTTCACAGTGTGATCAAATATCTTGCAACACTGTATCACATACACACAGTACCTTTAGCAGCCAGAAGAGGGAGTCAGATCCCCCAGAACCAGAGTTACAGGCAATTGTCAGCTGCCATGTAGGTGCTAGGAATTGCAGCCAGTGCTCTTAACCACTGAGCCATCTCTCCTGGCCCTGTCGATTACTTCTTTTTTTTTTTTAATATTTATTAATTTATTATATGTAAGTACACTATAGCTGTCTTCAGACACACCAGAAGAGAGAGTCAGATCTCGTTCCAGATGGTTGTAAGCCACCATGTGGTTGCTGGGATTTGAACTCAGGACCTTCGGGAGAGCAGTCAGTGCTCTTAACCGCTGAGCCATCTCTCTAGCCCTCTGATTACTTCTTAAAATCAGGAACTCAAGCTTCTAATAAGATGGTTCACCTTCACCTGCTTGCTGTCACTAGGCCTTTACACACTTCTCCATAGTCTTGGTTTAGATTTAGATTTTCCTTGTTTCAACCAGGATTTAGAAATGCAAACGAAGGACTAAGGATTACTTATGTTATGGAATTAGGTTGATAACTGAAAGATAGAAAACTTTTTGAAAAGCTAGTAAATAATAAAAATCTGAAAAATTATTTGATGTATCTGGGTCATATATTAAGTCAACATATATGCTCATAGTTTTAAGTCATTCATGTGGCTATCAAAGTTGTCTGAGAAATGAGTGAGAGATCTTGAATTTTAAAAGACATGAGTAAATACTTCACAAGGCTTACGTGACGCATTAAAACCATTAAGTAGAAAGGACTTGTTTACATTGCTTTGTTTGCTTGTTTTTAGAGGCAATCTCACTGGAATTGATTTGGAATTTGCTATGGAGGCCAGGTTGGCTCCAAACTGGCCACCCTCCTGCCTCAGCCTCATTTGTGCCATTATTGTTAAGGCTACTCCAGGTAGCCTTGAATTATATTAGTTTAATAAAAAAGCTGTAGGAGGCACAGAGGTCCTTGTGCTCACAGATAGCAGAAACCACGAATGTTAAACACAGAGGACTGTCTCTTCAATAGTGAAATTGTATAGCTTACACAACTTCTCCCGGAAGCATGGGAGTGGAGTGGTTAATAGCCTGATGACCTTTGTGTTACCTGTATGACTGAGATCACACCAGGTCCTCTCCTAATTCCTATCATGAGCTTTTTTTTTTTCAGCTTATAGAACCTACTTTTATGGAAGATGTCACATGTACTCAATCTATAGAACTTGCCTTATCTCACGTGTTTTTTTTTTTTTTATCTGAGGGTCCTGGCAGTCAAATATACATGCCACAAAAAGTAGCTGTGTTTCTTGGTTAACAAAATACTCATGCCCTTTATATATTTCTTGCTTAAACGTTGCTCAGCCCCCATATGCTAGTAAAACCAACTAGCCTCCAAAATAAACAAGAAAATACCTACAAACTTAACCAAGAAGGTGCAGTACTTCTTCATCGAAACGTTCAAAGCACTGAAGAAAGAAATCAAAGAAGGCGCTAGGGCTGGTGAGATGGCTCAGTGGGTAAGAGTACTGACTGCTCTTCCAAAGGTCCTGAGTTCAAATCCCAGCAACCACATGGTGGCTCACAACCACCCGTAATGAGATCTGATGCCCTCTTCTGGTGTGTGTGAAGACAGCTACAGTGTACAGATATTATAATAAATAAATCTTTGGTCTGGAAGGAGCAGGGCTTACCGGAGTGAGTGGGGTTGACCAGAGCAAGCAGAGGCCTTAAAAAGTCAATTCCCAACAAATGAAGGCTCACAACTATCTGTACAGCTACAGTGTGTACTCATATATATAAAATAAATAAATATATAAATCCTTTTTTTAAAAAAAGGTGCTAAAAGATAGAAAAGTATCCCTTGTGTATAGATTGATAGAATTAATATTCTGAAATGGCTATGTCGCTGAAAGTAATTTATAGATTCATCACCATCTCTATCAAAATTCTCATGACTGAGCCCGTGAGATGGCTTAGTGGTAAGGGCATTTGCCACCAAGCCTGACAACACAACTGACAACTGGGAGTTCTATCCCCAGCATCTATCCTATGGAAGGTGAGAACCGACTCCCATAAATTGTTTTCTGACATCTTATGAATATGCTTATTATTTGCTCTTATTTGTGCGTGCTTGTATGTTTGAGTACAAGCATGCATGCCACATCATACATATGGAGGTCAGTGGAACATTGTTGAACACCTGACATCCTTCTCTGGCCTCTGTCCCTTCATGGGTGTCACATGTGTGCACACATACACTATACAGTCCCACACACATTCCAGTGCCATTTCTCACACAACTAAAAAAAAAAAAGTTGAAAAATTCATATAGAAGCACAAAACAACCCCAAGCAGAGAGATCATTACTGCTAATATCAATACCTGACCTCAAATTAGACTACAGAGCCATAGTGACCAAAAACTGAGTAGTACTAAAAGAAACCCACACAGCGGTAGATATTTAACGTTTAACAAAGATGTCAAAAATATATATTGGTGGTAGACAGCCTCTTCAAATAGTCCTGGGAAAACTGAATGTCCATATGTACAGGAGTGGAAAAAAAAATCCCTATCTCTCACCCTACACAAACATCAATTCCAAAAGCACCAAGCTTTATTGAAATATCTGAAATCTTGAGGGTCCTGAAAGAAAACACACATAAAACCTTCAAGATGCAAGTCTAACCAAGAACTTACCGAAAAACAAAACAAAACAAAAACAAACAAACAAAAAACTCTCCACCGCTTCAGGAAGCAATCCCCAGAAACTGACACGTAGGATCGGGTAGAACGGAGCAGCTTCTGCACAACGAAGAAGATAACGATTGGAGGATGGAGACGACCGGAGAGCAGAAGAAGATCTGTATCAGTTATATACCATGCAGGGACCTGCTATCTAGCAGACGTAAGAAGTGTAGAGATTAAACATCAAAACAAAACCAACAGTTCAATAAATGGGCGAGTAAACCGAACGGACGGTTTTCAAAAGAAGGAATACAAATGGGGAGTAAATATTGAAAAAGCGTCCTACGTCCTCAGTGATCGGAAAAAAATGGGAATTAAAACTGCTTTGAGGTTTCATCTCACCCCAGGCAGAATGACCGTCACCAAGAACACAAGTTGTGGCTTGAGGGAGCCTCTCCTCTACTCCAACTCCATTCACTGGGGACTTTACCTCTTGGTGCGACCCAGGGTCTGCCTTAGCCCTTGCATCCCTGTCTCTTCAGACTTACTCTTTCTCCTACTGCTTTCAGGCATCTCTCCTCCCACCACACCTCCCCTTGCTGGGGTCTCCCCCTACCTCTTTCCCACAGACCTCTCAGGCGTTATCCCTTGACTATCTCCATTTCTACTGCCACCCACCTACCCACAGAAGCAATCTGCACCAGGGCCACCACAGCCACCATGCTTGCCTAGATCTAGAGATGGCAACGGCAAGCAAAGAGTAGAACACTCACCCAGCAAAAATGAGACCCGATGATGCCAAGAAATATCTCAGACATCGTAACTATAGATGCCTAGATCCCAAGGCAAAACCACAAACATGACCAGCCAAGACGATACATATGCCTCCACCAGATGTCAGTAAGCCTAGTGCAGAAGGCCCTAAGAAATACAATGTAGCTGAAGCACAAGACAGGGACTTGAAAATAGCAATTATGAGTATGTGTGAGGATCTTAGGGAGGAGAGGAACAAATCCTTTAATGAAGTCTGTGAAATCCAATTGAGTAAAATTGTCCGGCGCAGTCCCCAACCAGCAGGGAAGCAAACGCAGAACAACCAGGTTCCTTCTCAAGGCGGTTTATTCAGGAGTTGCTTCTTTCCAGGCAGTGACCCCGACCCCTCCTGGGTTCGGGCTTATAAGCACTAGTGCATGCCAATCATCGAAAGCCACGTATCATCTCTCCATAGGTCCCTCTTTGGTCACCAGATCTAGCCAGACAATCGCGCCACCCCATGCCCAAATAAGGAGTTACCATGGAGAGCGCCTGCTGTCGGGCTGGTGGAGACCGGCACCATTCTCGGGCTGGCGGTTACCATGGAGAGCGCTAAGCGCAGCATGCCGCCGCTCTCCACAGTTCCCCCTTTTTTATTTTGAAATAGAACAGGTGAGGGTAGTGGTCTGAGCCTCTGTAAGTTGGGACATTGTAATGGGGTTTCATAGACCTCCTCAGCCCAATCTACCTCATACCCATCCGGTGCTGATCTTTTCAAAGGCGGGTAACATTTGGAAGAGAAGGGGAAAGGGCAGCACCAACTCGCATAGATCAGACATGCCCTCCTTGAGAGTGCTAACTGCTCACAGCATCTCCCAAGGGCAGTGCTCATGCCTCGCAACCTGAACGTGGTGAGGTCAAGCTTTTATGGCCGCAAGCCAAGCTTGAGGGGACTGTCCAGCCTCTAAGGCATAAAAGGCTCGTGTCATGGCAAGATCGGCTTTTCGGGTTTAGGCCATACGGCAGAGACAAAACAGGCAACCAATGAAGGCAATAACCAGGCCTACAGCCAGAACCCCTATGCCCGCCCACTCTTTCAGATGATTCATGGCTTGGTGGATCCATGCAGTCAATCCCTCTGCCATAGTGGGGTCCACCCTGGTGGAATTAACATAGACTATCACAAATCTCAATTCCCTCAGGGTCTCTTCAAACTCCAAACTCCAATTCTGTAACAAGAGCTGTGACAAGGTTTTAGATATATTTGCAGCACGTGTAAAACTATGGTATTGGATGGAAGTAAGACATAAGCCAGTCATTTTCCATTCGCAGCCTAACTGCGCTAGCTGCCAGAGGGTGTCCACTTGCTCCTGCACTAGGTCAATTCGTTGATTGACCAACATCAAACCTCCCTTTATTTGAGAGTTGATGGAAGCCTGTATGTCCAAAGCAGTAGCCACACCTGAGGATAAGTTATTCAGGGTTTCTGCAGTTTGTATTGAATTAGTCAAGGCAAGAGCTGAGGCAGTGGCAGTGGCACCAATGGCCACTGTAGCAATAATTGCAACGATGGCTGCAGAAATGCCAAAATCTCTTTTTTGTCTAAACAATTGTAAACTGCTAGGGGCTTCAACAGGCATTGGCACATAACATTAGAATTAGTACCCCAATATGCCTCCTTCAGCCATGCGGCAGATTGATTATAGATCTTTATGCAGCTACTTATATCTGAAATATTGCTCACCAAAAGAAAGCACAAGCTACCCTTTAACTCAAAACTTCTATTGCTTTCTGTGCTACTAACTTGATCATCATAGGGAAGATAGGCTAATCCCAGGCTTCTGTTAGTATTAAACAGGCGAGGGAACACTTGTGCATTATACATCACTGGCATTGGCTTCGGGAACACAGACAGGAT
>JADRCD010238579.1:0-19193 GCA_019843815.1 Montemys delectorum
AGCAGGTAGATTTCAGGGTTAGTAAATGCAGAAGCAATTGCTGTGCATGTGTGGGTCACTGCAGGGTGCTGGTCAGAATGTGCTGATTCATTCTCCCTACAGAGATAGTGCTCCTTGTTTTTCTAGTTTTAACTTTGTTACAGAGTATCCGTTGTGTGTGTGTGTGTGTGTGTGTGTGTGTGTGTGTGTCAGATAAATGCATAATAAAAAAGCATTTGGTAGTGAAAGTGTAAAATCCTAAGCGAAGCCCCTGGGCTCCAGAATTGCTATCCCAATCTTATAGAATGCCACTGAGAGAGGGGGAGTGTAGAACTGGGCAAGCGTTTGAGTGACTAACTGAATCCAGCATGTGATGTTTTTATTTGTGAACACACACACACACACACACACACACACACACAGAAAGAGAGAGAGGATACACAGAGGCTCTCTCTATGGAAGAGATCAGAACAGGACAACCCTGTGTCTATCAACAATGGAACAAATGAGCTGATTACAGGCTGTCATCCAAATGACATACTTCACAGAGCTTGGACAATGATGTCCGAGTACAGAACACACAAGCACAAACACATTTGCAAATGCCCTGCCGAAGAGAGGAAGCAAGACGCTGTGGTTGAGTCTGTCTCCTGTGATTCCACACTGGATGAGTCTGAGCTAACCACATGCTTCTAGGCTTACAAAGGTTCTCTAACACTTGCTCTGGCATTTAACGACAAGCAAAAACATGTATGTGCAGAGAGCATGCTGGCTGTCACCCACCGTGCCTCTATCCTTGAGGCTAGTGACATGGTGTGCTCACCCTCTGGAGACTTTTTCTAATCATCACCTCTAGAGTTTTGAGTCTTACTTTATATATGTTACTTTTAAACTAAAAACAAAAACACAGAAAAACCTCTGTGGGGCCCGGCAGTTAAGAGTACTTGTTGCCTTTCCAGAGGATGCAATTTTGATTCCCAGCACTCACATGATGGTTCTCATGGCACTCAAATGACGACACGGAGCTCTCAACCATTCATGTCTGGTAATAAAATAAAATAGTTTTTAAAAATGTACTTGAATAGAGAAAGTGCTTGCAGAGGTATAAGTCACAAGATCCCAACTGACCGCAGGGCTTTACCCCTCTGCTGCACTACACGCCCACTAACTTCCTGCCTTTCCCTCTCTACCTCGCTGTGATCCTAGGCTGGTAGAATTACAAACTCCAGAGCCAAGAGAGGATAGTACCTACCTTACCTTGCTCTTGTAGACACATAGCTTGCCGTGGATTTATGTAGCTATCCTTAAAGCTGATGATAGAATTGTCATTGTTGCTTTAAAGATCCCTTTTATGGCACCAACTAAGGAAAAAAATCATAATAAAATTTTACAAGTTAGCTGCCAGCAAGAATAAACAGGAGAACACTCTGAGGAACGAATTAGAGGCACTAACGAAATCTTCTCTCAGAACAATAACTCTAAAGTGCAGCCAGGGTCTGAGGAGGTCGCCATAGATAACTCTCCTGGGGCGCTAGGGAGGAGGAAGGAGATGGTCCCCTTCTGTCATCTTCATTTTGAGGTTTAATCTGTCAGAGGATGTGCAGAGAAAGCATAATGTTTGGCCTAGGTTGTGAGTCAGGGTTGGGATAAGCTAAGCGGGGCCACTTAAGCTATCCCTGTGGATCCCCAAATTAACCCTCTGTGAACCCAAGGAAGCCATTTCTGCTAACCTACCTGGGAAAAGCTGCTGGAATCCCATCAGGAGTAAGCCAGAATGTCACTTGCCATTAGGTTCAATTGGCATTTTTATTTTAATTGCAAGATTACTTTTAAACTGTGTACAGGAGCCTATAACTGCTGTGCATTGGCCATCACCAAGACCAATTTTATCTCAGCCGTAGTCTGGCTTGTCCTTCTTGAGTCTTTGTTCCTTAAACTTCTGCCTGTCCATTTAAGTATCAATGAGAAATAAATTCCACAGCAGACAGAGCTCAGCTGCTTGTAGAGTCCACCCTCCTCACACACACACACCCGCCATCCTCCCCCTGTCCCCGCAATGTCAGCAGGTGGTAATGGAGGGCAAGTTAGACTCTTCTGGAATTCTACTGGGACATGTGGCAAACATTCTCTGGGTAAGATCTGGGTGGTGTGTGTGTGTGTGTGTGTGTGTGTGTGTGTGTGTGTGTGTGTGATGCATACAGATGGGCAAGTGGCTTGGAAACTTCTAAAGTCCAAGGCCCAGAAACAACAGGTTTATAAGAGAGGAGGATCTAGTGAAATATTGTCCTTACAATATGGCTCTCAGCACCATAGTCAGGTGACCAGAGATTATTTGCTGTTGTCACGGACTTTATATAATTTTCCCGGTGGGAAAAGGACCATCTGAATGCATATTTCCTGTGGGAAAGCTCTGCCCATAAGCATGCTATCTTGTCAAGCACTGTTGAGAACTCATGTAAAGAACCGTGTTGTTGTGTGTAGAAATGGGGGATGCAGAACTGGGGGCAGCCACCAGCAAGTCCCAGATGCCAGGAAAGCAATAGTGTCCTAGGACCCAACAGAGATGAGATTAGCTGAAATGCCCAACAAAGGGGAGGGAGAACCTGTAGAGACCATAGCCAGAGGTTAGGCAAGGCTCCCAGTTGGGGGGTGGGGCCACCCATTCATCTCCAAATTCTTAACCCAAAATGGCTCCTGTCTAGAGGAAATATGGGGACAAAGTGTGGAATAGAGACTGAAGAAAAGGCCATCTAGAGACTGCCCCACCTGGGATCCATCCCCTATACAGTCACCAAATCCAGACACTATTGTGGATGCCAAGAAGTGCTTGCTGACAGGAGCCTGTTATAGCTGTCTCCTGAAAGGCTCTGCCAGAGCCTGACAAAGGTGGATGCTTATAGTCAACCACTGGACTGAGCACAGGGATCCCAATGGAGGAGTTAGGGAAAGGACTGAAAGTTTGCAACCCCATAGGAAAAACAACAATATCAACCAACCAGAAACCCCAGAGCTTCCAGAGACTAAACCAACAACCAAAGAGTATACATGAAGGGACCCATGGCTCTAGTTGCATACATAGCAGAAGATGGCATTGTCTGGTGTCAATAAGAGGGGAGGCCCTTGGTCCAGTGAATGCTCGATGCTCCAGTGTACCGAAATGCCAAGGTGATGAGATGGGAGTGGGTGGGTGGGAGGCAGAGCACCCTCATAGAAGCAAGGGAGGGTGGAGGGGAGAGGGAGTTCTAGAGGGGAAACTGGGAAAGGGGGATAACACTTGAAATGTAAATACATAAAGTATCCAATAAAAAAATAAAATTAAAAAAAAGTGACTTCTAAAAAAAAAATGATGATGATGAATCTAAGCAGAGAACTAGATTGTAACAGGTCAAGGAAGTAATTCAAAGGTGGGGAGAATTCTCCTTTCTGCAGTATCTTTGATGGACACACACTCTTTCTTTGGCATGTTTAAAGAATTTATTCTCAGTTAGTGGATAGATATTATCATTATGTAATATTTATTACCTTACCTGAGGGACTGAGCTACCTCAAAGTAGCCATATCTAAATATCTAAAGGTCCCAGGATAGGGGATGGAGAGATGGCTTAGTTAATAAAGAGAGTTTCCCTCAAACTGGAGGGCCTGATCTCTATCCTTAGGATCTCAGAACAAGTCAGTCTTGGGCCTGTGACTGCAGTGCTGGTGAGGCAGGAGCAGGAGGATCCCCGAGGCTGCAGTGCTGGTGAGGCAGGGGCAGAGGATCCCTGAGGCTCATTGGACAGGCCATCTAGACCGATGGGCAAGTTCCAGGATCAGTGAGAGACCTTGTCTCAAAAACTAAGGGGAAGAGTGATTAAGGTAGATACCTGATGCCAGTCTCTTTCTCTGTACACACAACACACCAGTGCACACATACACACACAGTGCACACACACAGTATACACACATAGTACACACACAGTGCACACACAGTATACACATACAATATACACACAGTACACAACACAGTGCACACATATAGTACACATACAGTGCACACACAGTACACACACAGTACACACATAGCACACACAGTGCATATACAGTATACACACACAGTATACACACACAATACACACATAGTACACACACAGCACATATACAGTGTACACACACAGCACATACACATAGTACACACAAACAATACACACACAGTATACACACAGCACACACACACACAGTACACACACAGTACACACACAGTGCAATACAGTGTACACACACAATGCAGACACACAGTATACACACACAATACACACAGTACACACACAGTACACACACACAGTACACACACAGTACACACACACAATACACACAGTACACACACAGTACACACACACACACACAGTACACACACACAGTGTACACACAACACACACACAGTACACACACAGTGCACACACACACACACAGTACACACATACAGTGTACACACAACACACACACAGTACATACACAGTGCACACACATAGTACACATACACACAGTACACACACACAATACACACACAGTACACACACAGTACATACACATAGTGCACATACAGTATACACACAACGCACACACACAGTACACACACAGTACACACACAATACACACAGTACACACACATAGTGCACATACAGTGTATACACAATGCACACACAGTACACACACAGTGTACACACACAGTGCACACACAGTGCATACACACAGTGCACACGTTCACAGTGCATACACACACACACACACACACACACACACACACAGAGAGCGAGAGAGTTTTCTTAAAAGATCTAAGAATGGGAAAATTGAATTAATATTGAATATCTCTTGATCACATTAAAGCACTAGGAACTTTTATTTTTCATCTCCATTTCCAGTTTGGGAACAGCAGGGAAGGCAGGCTGTAGTGCTGATTAGTAAGACTGTACATCAAACTGTTGTAGACAAAACCCTAAGCTTCCAGGATCAAGACTTTGCCCTTCACTTCATTTTTCTCAAGGGTCTAAAGTGTCCCTGTAGCTCACTTCCCCAGCATGAAGACTCAGGATATGTGCTCCGTAGTAATCATGGTCCCAACACCTCCTCCTGGCATGGTAATGGCACTCCAAAGGCATCTCAGGTGTTTATACTCTTCTCCTTTATATTTGTCTAGCATATACTAGGTACACAAACAACTATCTGATTAAGGGGTTATGCTTACTAGCATTGGATTTAAATAGGCTGTCTTACTTATTAGAACAAAAACATGTTCATGTTTTTATTACAGTTTATTTGTGTATATGCATATGTGCATATATTCACTGTGGTATGTGTGTGTGCGTGAATGTGTGTGTGTGTGTGTGTGTGTGTGTGTGTGCACATGCATCCACATGACCAGAGAGGTGAGAGGACATTGTGAATCATCAGCTTTTTCCTTGCATCACAGACGTTCAAAGGATCAAACTCATAACTGCTGAGACATTCCAGGCCTAGTGCATTATTTTAGATTCTACATAACCATGACAGCCTACAGTGCTTGTCTTCATGGGCTTACTCATTCCATTTAGCATTATTCCTTCAAAATTTGTGTATATTGTTGTTGCAAAAAATAAGGTTGCCTTCATTTGTAAGGTTGAAGAAGACTCCACTATATTATATTTTCTTTGTCTGTTTTCTCACATGTGGCATACAAGTTAAATCCCTATTTTGGTAGTTGTATGCAGTGCCACAGGGAACACAAGAGAGCAACTCTCTCTTTGAGTTGTTGCCTTGACTTAGTTAGGTTACTTACACATAGTGGGATTTCTAGATAATTACATTGTTAATATTATGATTCTCTGCATTGTTTCCATGGCTATATTAACCTAATGGTTTCAAGGGTCCATTGATTCCATATCAAATTCAATTTTTGTAATTGCTTTTCTCTTGATAAAATTACATACCTTATTTATTTTATATGTGTATGTATATGTGTCACCGGATGGTAGAAAGAATACAATGTGCCATGGTGGACATGTAGAAGTCAGATAATAATGTAAAAGAATCAGTTTTCTCTTTCTACCATGTGGGTTCTAGGGGCCTGAGTTCAGGTCATGAGACTTGACAGTGTCTTTACCCAGCTCTCTAAAACATACACATGTGTATGCTTGTGTGTGTGTGTGTGTGTGTGTGTGTCCCATTTGATCTGATAAAAACCTCACAATCACTTTTATTATCATTTGCATTTCCTTTAATATTAATGAAAATGACCATTTTCATTTTTATTTTTATTTCTTCTTCAGAGAAGTGTTTCTTTAGATCCTTTGGCCATTTAAAAACTGTTATTTGTTTCTTGTCAATGAGCTGCTTTAGCTCCTTAAAGGTACTAGATATTAATCCCTTATTGGGCATGTGGGTTTGCTAGTGTTCTCTCCTGTATGTTGCCTCTTCACACTGTTAGTTGCTCCTCTTCTCACACCACAGTGGACCCATGGGCAGGGACCCTTTCCTGCACCCTCATCTGTCTGTTCACATACTTGTTGCCTGTGGTCCTGGGTCCTGTTCAAATGATACTTGTCAAGAACAGTGTTAGGAAGCCTTTTCTTATAATTCTATTACTTCACTATTTAATGTACTCTGAGGTTTTATTTTTTTAAACATATGGTATAAAATAAGGGTCCAGTGTAATTCTCCCTCTAGATGTCCAGTTTTCTTACCACCACTTATTAATGAGACAATTTTTTTTCTTATTGTATATTATTGAGGTCTTTTTCAAACCTCAATTAACTACGTGGGTTGTCTCCTACCTTTTTATTCTACACAGTTTTTTTTTTTAAATAGCAGTACCATACTGTTTTAATAGTTGGACTTTGTTTCATATTTTGAAATAAGGTAGTATCACATATACAACTTCGTCCATTTTGCTAAAGATTTCATTTGCTATTGGATACTCTTTGTGTTTTCCTATGAATCATGGGATTGTGTTTCTGGTTCTGTGAAAAAAAGTCATTATAATTCTGATAAGGATTACTTCAAATCTCTAGATTAGCCTGGGATATTTTAACAATATTAACTTTCTAGTTCATGAATAGGGATATCGTTCCATTTATGTGCATCTATTTCAATTTTTTCTGTGGGTGTTTGGTAGTTAATATACAGACTTTACTGTCATGGTATTATCAGGTTTCATGTTACTTCATGACTCAGGTTTAGTAGGTTGTGTTCTTTGGAAATTAAAGTATTTATTGATAGTATTATAGAAATATAATTGATTTTCTGTCTAACAACCTAGATAAATACACTTTTAGAGTTCTAATATATTTAAGGAGATTTGTTTTTTAAACCAGATCATTTTCTTCCCTGAAATGTTAGTGATTGAACTCAGAAGTTTGATTATACCAGACATGTGTGATTGGCAGAAAAGAGTCACTTGGGAAGAGGTAACCTCAGTTGAGAAACTGTTTCCATCAGATTGGCCCTTGACCATGTTTTTATGCCATTTTCATAATTACTAATGGATGTAAGATGACATAACCTGCTGTGG
This sequence comes from Montemys delectorum, assembly GCA_019843815.1. Lineage (NCBI taxonomy): Eukaryota > Metazoa > Chordata > Mammalia > Rodentia > Muridae > Montemys > Montemys delectorum. Next base: position 7,502 of record JADRCD010238579.1, read on the forward strand.
ACAAAGTCATCCCTGGGCATGTGGTCCTGGGCTGGATAAGAAGAGTGACTGGGCAAGCCAAAGGAAGACAGCCTTCTTCTACGGTCTCTGTTTCAAATCCTGTCTCCAGGCTCCTGCTTTGGCTTCCCTTGATGATGATAGGCTGTAAAGTGTATGGTTCAATAAATCCTTTCCCCCTCAAGATTTTTTTTAAGTCAAAATTTTATCACAGAACCAAAAAGCAGAGTAGAACAAGCTTTGTAACACTGAGCTCTATCCACGACTCCCAGACTTTCTAGATAAAAGATACCATCCTAGACGATGAAGCACATTTTAAATTATTTATTTCCAATCAAGATCATGCATTGCCTTGCTGTATAAGCTACAACATCAAGTAAAACGCTGACCCTGAGAGGCAAGCTCCTTTCTCCAGTCTTTCTGAGCATGGGAGAGAGAATTGAGTCTTTAAGATTAGTCTTAGCCATTTACTGTACATGGATGCCCTTTATCAGACTGAGGGAGCTGCAGTCACAGCCAGGCCCAGCTCGCTAGTCTCCCATCTCTTCTTTCATCCTCTGGTACCAGACATCTTAAAAACTATCTGCAGTGCATCCTTATCTATTATTATTTTTTTTTTTAGTAAGATAAACCAGGCTCTGCCATCCACTTTGCCTAAAAGCAGAAGTCCCTATATCTGCTGTAAATATTGCTCATTAAAACAGAAAGGTTTAAAATCTTACCATGTCCACATGATGGACTAGCTCATTTTAGTATATAAAAGAAAATTTTGTTCTTCCTACAAAAATAAGAATACACAGGTACACAGTGCTTGGATCTAACTGATATAGAATCTTGGGTTCAGTGATTGGGCCATTCGACAGCTGTTTATTACATACAGTTTAGATCTAGGCAGCAGAGAAAGTTTTTGCTGGAAAGTCTCTATGCAGTGCAGGAGAAAGAGGGTACCACATAGGCAAACATGTGGGTGCTGTCACGTCAAATACTGAGATTGCTTGAATCTGAGAGTCAGAGAGAGAGAGAGAGAGACAGAGAGAGAGAGACAGAGAGACAGAGAGAGACAGAGACAGTGAAATAGACAGAGAGAGACAGAGAGAATCTGAATATATGAATGGCTGCACAAATGGGCATATTCAGACTCTCTCTCTGAACTGTTTCTCAAAGGCACTGATTTTTGCATCGGGACTCAGATAATGAGAAGGAGCCAGTTGCTCCAAGTTTGGAGAAAAGATCACTCTATGCATTGAACTAGGAAGTTGCCAAAAAAGGGATTTAAACAAGACACAGGATTTAGACACAGATTTATACTCTTCTATGAGCAAAGACCAAAAGCTTAATGAGAATTGGATGCAAATTAATATTGGGCACTGGGTCTTCTGGTAGAACTATGTCCAATTTCTGGAGGAACTGCCAAACTGATTTCCAGAGTGGTTGTACCAGCTTGCAATCCCACCAGCAATGAAGGAGTGTTCCTCTTTCTCCACAACCTCTCCAGCATCTGCCGTCACCTGAGTTTTTTATCCTAGCCATTCTGACTGGTGTGAGGTAGAATCTCAGGGTTGTTTTGATTTGCATTTCCCTGATGACTAAGGATGTTGAACATTTCTTTAGGTGCTTCTCAGCCATTTGGTATTTGTCAGTTGAGAAATCTTTGTTTAGCTCTGTACCCCATTTTTTAATAGGGTTATTTGGTTCTCTGGAGACTAACTTCTTGTGTTCTTTGTATACATTGGATATTAGCTCTCTATCAGATATAGGATTGGTAAAGATCTTTTCCTAAGCATGGAGAGCTTATGGCAGCAGGATCTTGAAATACCTGGTCACATTGCCTCAGAGCTGGGAAGCAGAGAGTTATGAATCCTCACTCGGTTTGTTTGTTGCAGGACCCTACTGATCCAAACTAAGAGTGAATCTTCCCATCTCAATTAATCCAATCTAGAAAGGTCTTCAAGGTTCTCCCAGAGATTTGTCTCCTAAGTAAATCTAGATCCTGACACACAGAAAATACGTTAATCATCACCACCTCCTCCCCTGCATGATTCCCAAGCATGACTCACACCATTCTTCACAGGTGGCAATACGCAAGTGCTACTTTTACAAAACTTCCATTAAGATTTACAGGCTGGATAAGCTGTTTCATAGCCTCTCCCCTTCCTGCCAAAGAGGCTACATGACCTCACTGGTAAATTGGATATTTCTACCAGGTGAGTTGCGTAGAGACATAGTCAAAGTCAATGATATTGAACACATCCTTGGCCGGCTCTGAGAGCATCCAGGCACTCTGACATGGGTGGATTTGCCCTTTCCTGATCCTCTCTTAAGGACTGACTACAGATGAAAGTCCTCAATCAGCCTTTGTATCCCGAGGTGCTTAACAAGCTACAATCAAGGCAGAGGGAAGCTCTTCCAGATGTCACCGGCTCACACAAAAGAAACTGGCCACTACTCCCCTTGCTGGCCAGGCTCATCACTCTGGATATGTCCATTTGGACATCGTAGCTTCCTTCCTTTCCTGTTTTTCCAGCAACCAAAAATATCCCATAGTAGCTCAACAGAGAAGAATAAATTGCCTGGGTGTATTTACACAGAGTAAAAGATGCTTCTCATTGTATTTGAGATTCTGCCTCATGAAATGACCTCCATTTTCATAATCCTTCATGGACTATCCTGATTTGAAAAGCTTTCTCTCCCTGCTGTTTCTGCTAAAAGGTTTTCTGGTGCAATTCTTGGAAAGTCAAATTCTGCATTTAAATGTTGTATTTTCCCAGATATTACATAGAAGAGGCAATACTTTTGCTGCTGTGTTTTTTTTTTTTCTTCCCGGGGAAAGTGGCAAGCAATTCCACCCTTCTGCATATATTGTCAACCAAACCACGAGAGAAGGCATCAGCTTTAATAGCAAAACAATTGTGATTACATCTTGCTCGTAATTGCATTTATTTGCTTGCATATGTCCGGAGAGGCAAGCATTAGCCAGACTGTGTGGGTATGTGTTTGCACAGGGAAAGGATTGACGATGGGGAAAATAGCTTTCAGCCACTTTGGTCCCTTATGTTATGGACACTTGCAAGGACTGCCAGAAATTGCCTATTTTTTTTTTTCTTTCGTGCTTCTGAAACTGACTGCATTTGGAAAACAGGGACACTGATTATGGGCAATGTATTTGCATCAGAGTATTTGGGTCTGCCTATAGCAGGAACATATCTATGGTCTTGGAAGGAGGGAGTTGAGTCACTAGGTGCCATGGTTCAAAGCAGAGTTAGGAATGGTCACTGCCCTCTGGGAGAAGAGAGAGGTAAACCCCCAGGAATTCAGAAGAAAACACGAGGTGGGTTACACATGTGGAGGAATTCCTGACATGGAATGTGCAATGTCTCTGAGGAAATGAGACAGCTGTGAAATGTCTTTGGCTTTATGGGAGGCAGAAACATTGGGATCCTGCCTGGGCCATCTATACCTCAAAAGCTTTAGGAGATGGAGATGTCACTTTACTGATGCAGCCTTTGTTTGCTTAGCACTAGCACAGACATGCCATGCCAAGCTTATTGGACTGCTCTCTCACTTATTGCATGCACAACTGGGATAGGTTCTCTACCAGCAGAGACTAAATCTGTCCAACTTTCACTCTGCTTGGAGCCTGGCCCAGCTCTGGAGCATCCTATGTATTTAGTGTTTCTTCTTTAATAAATACATGTAAATCACTCCACAGATGACTCAACAAATAAGGATTATGTTCTTTTCTTGCTACTTTTCCAAAAAAAAATTACCATTAATCTCCTGGGTTTAAAACAACATAACTTTCTTATCTAATAGATTAGATGTCCCAAATAGTAGATAAGATGTCCCAAAAATCAAGGCGTTTCCACAGTTTAGCTTTTTGTAAAGACTCTCTAGAAAATCAGTATTCATGTCTCTTCCAGCTTCTAGAAGCCACCTGCATTCCCTGGATCCTTCCCTTTCCATCATCTTCAAGGTTGGCAGCAGATCATCTTGAATGTTCTACTAGCCTCAGTCACAAAAGGACATTTGTGTATCATTTCCATTGTACCATTAACTTCTTGAAAGATTTTCTGGTCTTTGAGATCACAGACGAATTCAAAGACACACAGTACAGTCCATTCTGGCTGAATTCACATTGCAGGTAACTGAGCAAAATGGAATAATCCAGGGAATTCAATAAAGTGAGTTGGGTTTGAGCTTAGATCATGAGGCAGTTGGACTGTGGGAACTGGGCAAAGCCATTCACTACCCATCCCTAGTCCCCATGTCTCTATGGCAATCATGTGGGATTGTTGTGAGGATTAAAGGTGTGTATGATGGGGATATGTTAGACAAATGGAAATGTTTGTCTTAGTGTCCCCAAAGCCTTGCAAAGCAGACCTTAATCTTTAAGTTTGTCAGCATTTCAAATTATATTTTCCAAAGAAGATTTCTCAAACTTCATATCTCAAACTGATCATATAAATATTTAAAATATATACTATGGAATATACTATATAAAGTATATGCAAACATACATATGCAATGTGTACAAATACATATATGCATAGATATACATTTGTATAGGTGTACATGTATACATATGGAATATATTATCAAATGTACATAATTTATATGCCTATGTAAGTATGCATACATATATATAGGTATTTATATAACTACATATATAGATATACATGTCACATAAATATATATTTTATGGAATGTATAACTGTGAGGTAACCAGAATGAAGTTCTCATTTCAATGATTTATTATGTAATTTATTAGTTGTGTGTCTTTGGGGAAAGTTCTTTTTTTTCCTCTGTGTTGCCCTAACTGTCCTGAAACTTGCCTTGTAGACCAGGTTGGTCTGCCTCTGCCTCCCTAGTAATGATATTAAAGGTGTGCATCACCTCATTTGTCTAGGAAAGGTTCTTAATTGCTTCATATTTCAATTTCGTCATCTGTGACAATGGAATGAAAGCGGGTCCCATTTTGTGATGCTGATGTGAAAATTGTGTAAATGCTGGATATCATATCTTAAGACAGTGTTTGGCAGCTAACATCAATCCATCAATCAATTATTGTGTCATTATTATCACTATGGTCCCTGAACCTCAATGCTCTTAGTTTCTTCAAAAATGCTAGTAACTGGCTTTTTTCCCCTCTCAATACTTTCTAATTGTGTTCCACATACAGTTGACTTGTGACAGTAACCGCTAGCCTTCGTTTAGAAGAAGTTTGAGATTGTTGGGCTGAGGGGCTATTATCCACTCACGGAAAGATGGTAACACTCACATCCTGATCTCTATACAATCCTAGGTAAATGGAGTCCATACTCCTTTTTCTTCATGGTGGGAGACTATATGCCATGCGGTCCATCCAAAGTGGACCTATGAGCACAGAAAGGTAAGAATCATATGCTGAAGCCGTGGAGCGTGTCAGCTGCCCTTAAGTGCCATTTCTGTGAGGTGAACAAGATCACTTAAGTGTTTTACCTTCACAGGAAACAAGAGGAAGTCAACTGAAATAAAATGCAAAAGTAAACACAGGGATAATGGTCAGACTGGATGATCAGGGTGGACATTTGAGTGCCACCAGTCAAACTGCAGTTTGAGAGAAGGGATACGGTGTGTGTTAACTGAACACATAATTTTTTAACTAAAATATTTTCATACAATATGTTTTCAGCATGTTTCCCCTCCCTCAGTTTATATTCTCCCCCACACCCTTACCAATTCAACTTTATCTTCTCTCTCTTTCAAGAAAACAAAACCAAAGCAAAAAGAAACAAAAATCGAAAATCAAAACAAATAAACAAAAGAACATTACAACAAAAATGATAAAATGAAATAAAATCTCATTAAAAAACATGGAGTCAGCTACTCCTGGACATGGGATTTGCCCTGGAATATGGTTGATATACCTGGTGACACGCCATTAGGGGTGAGATCCCGTGTTTACTTCTCCATGCTGTGACTCCAGCTGGCTTGATCCTTTGCAGATCTTCTTTATGCTGCTGCAGCCTCCGTGAATTCATGTATGCATCATCTGTGAAAAGTATGTTTTGCTTGGAGTCAGGCGTCAGCTCTGGCCCTTACAATCTTTTCACCTCCTCTTCTGCAGGAACAGGGTTTGAAGAAGACATTTAGGACTAAGTGCTCCAAGGTCTCTGACTCTCTGTATATTATCCAGTTGTGGGTCTCTGTGATAGCTCCCATATACTGCAAGTGGAAGCTTCCATGATGATGGCAGAGTGAGGCATTGATCTATGGATATAGCAATATACCAGTAGGAGTCATTGCATTGATGCATTTTCCTTTAGCATCATAGTATCATTTAGAACAATAGTAGTAGACTTTTCCATAGGCATGTAACATATCAAGTCTCAGGTTCTTGGCCTTTTTAGCAGTTTCAGGTGTGAATTCTATCTCATGGAGTCAGCCTTAAACCCAACTTTAAAAAATGGTTGGTTACCCCTATAAGACTTGTGCCACTATTTGAACACTGTATCTTTTAAGCAGGTCACTGTTGTAGCACAGGGTTTGCAAATGAATGGTATTGGTTCTTGCCTTTGTCCCTTGATAGTGTGCAGAGTACCAGAACCATGAATGCTAGTCAATAAGGGTGAAGCTCCTACTTAGGCACTAGCTCAGTTTCTCCCTGTTCAATGACATCCTAAGTACTGTCTTCAGCAAGAGGGCCTTACCATAGGTTTTGGTAAGCAATAATAGCTTTGGAAATGGCCTGGAACGTTTAGGGAATCCCATGGGACCCCTTGGACCAATTAATCAACAATATGTAACCTATTTTTGGAACTGGAGGTTTTATTTGGTGGCATAAAATGTCTGTTTGGGGCATTGTCTCATCTAAATTTTTTGGTGACTCCATTTAGATTCCTTTCATATATGTATATGTTTTAGGCAGCTTCTGCAGTAGCAGGATTCCATATGTCTTTCCCAATGACATTTAGTGTTAGTTGCTCCTCTTGTAGTCCCTCCTTTATCCTTCTTTCTCATTTCCCCTCTTTCTTTAATGTTATTATTCTAGTTTCTCCTGCATCGCTTCACAGCACTTTATTCTATTCCCCTTCCTTGAAAGTTTCTCTTCTCCCTGCTGCTCCCTCACTAGGTACCTTATCTCTGTGTTTATTCAGAGGGTAGCATACAAATTAGACACTTAAAAAGTAACATCCAAGTACAGAATAAACATCTAATATCTGCCTTGGGAGGTCTGAGTTACCTCACTCAAGATAATTCTATTTCCAGCTCTACCCATTTACTGCAAATTTCATGCTTTCATTTTCATTAACAGCTGAATAATGTCCCATTGTATAATGTACACATTTTCACTCTCCATTCATCAGTTGATAGACATCTAGACTGTTTACAGTTTCTGGCTATTATGAATAAAGCTTCAATGAACAAGGACAAGTGAGTGTCTGTGTAGTAGAATGTTGAGTTCTTTGGTTATATGCCCAAGAGCGGTGTAGCTAGGTCTCAAGGTAGATTGACTTCTAGATTCCTGAGTCACTTCCCACACTGCTGTTAAGACACTGAAGAGAGAAATGGAAGAAGATGCCAGAAGATGGAAAGATCTCCCATGCTCATAAATCAGTAGGATCCATATTATGAAAAGGGCCATGTAGTGAGAGTTTTGATTTCTTAAGAAAAACAGTTAAAGTATGTGACTAGGTTTTTGTTTTAATCCCAGGTATGGGATAAGAGGCTGCTTCACAGCAGGTGATTATGATTTGTCTCATGCACTAGCAGGGGCATAATTTTTACCAGCTGTGGATGGTTTAATTCTGGGGATTCTGGAGAGGGTATAAGTGAGAGAGAGTTCCTAGAGGGCCTGGGGAGGCTGCTGCTCCTCCTGCTGCTCCTGGTGGCTATTGTTGAGGTTTGTCTAGTGTTCCTGAGCAAAGAGACAAGAAGAAGTTGGAAATATTCTAATAATGGTGAAGATTGGACTTGCCTCAAGTGGCCTGAAAAGGTCTACATCCCCTTTCCCCTCTAACCTTCTTTCTCTTCTTCCTCATGTTGGGGATTGGAAGGGATTAGGGTGGAATAAAAGTTGCAAGGGAGATAGATATAAGAACCTAAATAAAACAGACTAACCAATATAGCTATAAGTGACACCCAGATGTGAGGCTAGGCAGAATGGGGGGTTAGAAGGGATTGGGATGGAGAACGGTCCAAATATGAAACAGCAAAAAAGGTACAACTGTAGGACATTTTTCCAAAAGCAGTCTACGGATTGCACGCGATCCTTATCAAAAATTCAACACAGAAAAAATATTCATCATCATATGGAAACACAAAAAGAGAACAGCAAAAAAACCCAATTCTGATTAATAAAAGATCCCATGGAGGTGTGACTATTCAGCTCTTAGCATTATTACAGAGCTATAGTAAGAAAAACAGCATGATATTGGCATGATATTAGACACACTGATTATGGGATAGAATTTGATATCATAAATTACCTTGTAGTTTTATAAGACAGAGGTCTGAACTGGATCCTACTGTACTCCAAAGCAGCATGTAACTGAGATTGTCTTCTATTCTGGAGGTTCTAAGGCAGAACTCATTCTACCATCTTTCAAAGCTTCTGGAAGCCTCTCCCATTTTATAGCATGCAGCCCCTCCCTCCATCTCTAAAACTGGAAATGATATGTCTGGATCTCTCATATGTATCTCTAATTCTTCTGCCTCCTTGATGCCATACATGTGTGTGTGTGTGAGAGAGAGAGAGTGTGTGTGAGTGTGTGTGTGTGTGTGTGTGTGTGTGTGTGCAGATGTACTTACACATGCGAGGATGTGCATATGGAATGATGTACATTGGTATGAAATATGCTTGTCAATTTTTCTCCATTTTATGTTTTGAGGCAGGGTGGTTCACTGAACCTGCAGCTAGACTGTTCTGCTAAACTGGATGGCCAGGAAGTCTCAGAGATCCTCCTTGGCTCTGCCTTGCTAGCACTAAGATTATAGATGCTTGCTGTTGTGCTCAGCTTCTGTATGTGGGTTCTAAACGATCGGACCCAGGTCTTTATGCTTGCGTACACAGCAAATGCTTTGGCAAACTAAGCCACCTCTTCAGCTCTTCCTGGTGCAGGTGCTTAACCATGTGATTTGTTCACACTGGCAAGTCTGTTGACTACACAGCATCACCTCCTTCTCAATTCTGAGGACTGAGGCATGGACTCCTTTGAGCACTGCAGGTTTTTTTTGTTTGTTTGTTTTTTGTTTTTTTTTTTGTTTTGTTTTTTGTTTTTTGTTTTTTTTTTTGTACCTTGTTATGAGACTGTTGGGCAGAGCTTTGAGAGGCACAAAGACTTGCAGAGAACCCAGGCACTCACTAGTGGTAGACCCTGACTTTATTCACAGAGCACACAGGCAAGCCACATCCATACCTCTGTCCTTTAATTCCTTTCCTTCCCCAGAATGTAATAAATTAAACATAGTATAAGATGCAAAAGGGTTACATTGAGACATATACTATTGGAAGGTTTAATTCATTTTTCTAGTGTGTAAGACACAAGGCTATTAAATTTTTAAAGCAGTGAGCTCCTAAACTCTCTTACTTTATGAGGGCTTTCTTCATAAAGATAAATGGTTTCCTTGCCAAATCAAATGCAGATTTGAAACAAATTAAGCTAATGCGCAATGGTACAAGGTAGAATGGGCAAGGGGCGGGGGGCTGTTTTATCTTGCATTGTAATAACCATACCCACCTAAATCAATAGCTGTGGAAAAAAAGCAATAATATCATGTAACTGCAGGAAATGAAATATAGTGGTTTGGTGTGTGTGTGGGGGTGTGGGAAACAGGCTGCAGAAAGAAAGCGGTTTGTATTAGAATAATGACATTTCATTAAACAGGGAAGGAGTGGTATTGAAGAGAAGTCCACGGCAGTAAATTCTATTTCTTATAATAACACTTGAGAGGAGTTAAATTTGGCTGGGTATTGTGATAAAGGATAACGCTGCCATCTTTTCGTGCATTGCGCTATAATTTTATGGTTAAAGAAACCTGAGATATTAAAGAGGCCGTATGTGTTTCTGGAGTCTGTTCTCATTTTCCTAATCTTTTGCTTAATTTGGTTCAAGGTCCTATAATCTGTCTGAAAGTTTTTTTGTTTTTTTTTTTTCTTTTTTGTGCTTAGAAAGGAAATTTGTCCTCTTTTCTTGGTTTTGTTTTTTAGTTTCTTGTGGTATTTTTGTTTTGTTTTGTTTTGTTTGCATATGAATGAAGGCAAAGGGGTCTTCTCATTTTCTTTTTGGTGGCGGGCCGGGTAAGGACAAATGAATCTGCCATTATGAAAGTGGGTTCGATTAAAAGGTACCTGAATGGCATTCATTCCTACAGATACAGTCTTGCAGCCAACCAATCTGTCTGTAGTTTCTAGAGGTATTCCTACCCATGAGAAAGCCCAGGAATCCAGCCACACAGGTAGGGGGCATGCCTAGAGACAGCCCAAGCTTTTAGGGCCCACTGTTGACATCTCTTCAAGCTGCTCTAATAAAGGACCACTCAGAACACACTTTTCTTTCCTCCAAACAGGGTTCCAGATGGAGCCTATGCTCAACTGCCTGTGCTCAGCCTCTATGTTCCTGAACTGGACAAGAGCATCTGTGTGTCAGTATGGCCTCAGAGTAGAAATAGAATAGTCTTCATTGTACGTACGGTCTTATCCCCAGGGAACGTGCCTTGTTCTGGGAGGAAAGCACTATGTAAGGTGCTTACACTCTGGAAAATAAGTCACGTTTGTGCACTCTGGTATCTCCTTTCCCCTGGGCAGACTCCTTTCCCTCTTTGTCCCATGGTCTCTTCACCTGGAAAACTGCATCTACCCTCCAGGGATGCTTGCTATATGTCTTAGAAGAGTCACCAGGACAATGTCTGGCTAGCACACAGCTCAGCGATTGTTCGGGGCTCGTTGTTTTCAGCGTTAGTATTCTCATTATCTTTTAATCTTGTGAGTTCTTTTGCCCTGTTCATAAGTAAGGACTTGAAGTTTACAGTACAATGTGCTCAGCAAAATCACATTATCTCCTTCTTATGTGACTGTGATGCTTTGGGGGGGGGCGTACTTTTATGGGTAAAAGAGATCCAACTCATTGGACTGGAGAGGTGGCTCGGGGGTTCCGAGCTACTGCTATCCACTCTGAAGACCCTAATTAGGTTCCCAGAGCTCATACATTGGCTGCTATCATGTAGCTTCAGCTCCAGGGAATCTGACTCCCTCTCCTGGCTTTCACAGGCACCACACTCACAGGCATACCAACTGCCGTGCACACACATACTTACATAATTAAAAATAAAATTAATTCTTAAAAGAGAGATGCCATCACGGGGCAATGGATAAAGAGAGCTGTACTGTGACATAGAAGGGGTTTTAAGGTTTGCTTAATACATATGTCTGTCCATGATGCCTCAGGGTTCTCTAGCCCAGATGGGTGCCTCAAGACTCAGAACGTGTGAGTCTCCTGAAGAAAGCTCCGTTGCCAAATGTTTATTTTTTAACAACCAAGAAGTTTTACACACACTTTATAAGAACTTTACTAACAAGCAAAGGGGAAAATCCCAGAGCATACGCATAGCACCACACACAGAGACACACACGCACACAGAGAAACACACAGACATATGTGCACACACATACACACATACACTCAGACACAGCCGTACACATGTATGCCCACACAGA
>JADRCD010238580.1:0-24438 GCA_019843815.1 Montemys delectorum
ATACCATATGTGTTCTTTTGTGATTGGGTTACCTCACTCGGGATGATATTTTCCAGATTCATATATTTTCCTAAGAATTTCATAATTCATTATTTTTAATAAATAGGTGACACTCCATTATGTAGGTGTACCACATTTTCTGTATCCATTCTTCTCTTGAGGGACATCTGGGTTCTTTCCAGTTTCTGGCTATTATAAATAAGGCTGTTATGGACATAGTGGAGCATGTGTCCTTATTACATGTTGGAGCATCTTCTGGGTATATGCCCAGGAGTGGCATAGCTGGATCCTCTGGTAGTACTATGTCCAATTTCCTAAGGAACCACCAAACTGATCTCCAGAGTGGTTGTACCAGGTGCAATCCCACCAGCAATGAAGGACTCTTTCTCTTTCTCCACAACCTCTCCAGCATCTGCTGTCACCTGAGTTTTTGATCTTAGCCATTCTGACTGGTGTGAGGTAGAATCTCATGGTTGTTTTGGTTTGCATTTCCCTGATGACTAAGGATGTTGAACATTTCTTTAGGTGCTTCTCAGCCATTCAGTATTCATCAGTTGAGAATTCTTTGTTTAGCTCTGTATGCATTTTTAATAGGGTTATTTGGCTCTCTGGAGTCTAACTTTCTGAGTTCCTTGTATATATTGGATATTAGCCCTCTATCAGATTGGTGAAGATCTTTTCCGAATCTGTTGGTTTCCGTTTTGTCCTGTTGACAGTGTCCTTTGCCTTACAGAGGCTTTGTAATTTTATGAGGTCCCATTTGTCAATTCTTGATCTTAGAGCACAAGTTATTGGTGTTTGCTTCAGAAAATTTTCTCCTGTGCCCATGTGCTCGGGGCTCTTCCTCACTTTCTTTTCAGTCAGTTTCAGTGGATTTGGTTTTATGTGTAGGTCCCTGATCCACTTGGACCTGAGGTTTGTACAAAGAGATAAGAATGGATCAATTTGCCTTCTTCTACATGCTAACTGCCAGTTCAGCCAGCACCATTTGTTGAAAATGCTGTCTTTTTTCCACTGAATAGATTAGCTCCTTTGTCAAAGATCAAGTGACCATGGGTATGTTAGTTAATTTCTGGGTCTTCAATTCTATTTCATTGATCCACCTGCCTGTCGCTGTACCAATACCATGCAGTTTTTTGTTTTTGGTTTTTTGTTTGTTTGTTTGTTTGTTTTTTGTTTTTTTGTTTTTTTGGGTTTTTTTTTTTTTTTAAGAGTTCTATCAAGGGGACAGTTTTTATCACAACTGTTCTGTAGAACAGCTTAAGTTCCAGCATGATGATTCCATCAGAGGTTCTTTTATTGTTGAGAATAGTTTTTGTTATCCTAGTTCTTTTTGTTATTCAAGATAAATTTGCAAATTGGTCTTTCTAAGTCTGTGAAGAATTTAATTGGAATTTTGACGACTATTACATTGAACCTGTAGATTGCTTTCAGCAATATGGCCATTTTTACTATATTAATCCTGCCAATCCATGAGCATAGAAGATCTTTCCATCAACTGAGATATTCTTCAACTTCCTTCTTCAGAGTGTTGAAGTTCATGTCATACAGATCTTTTACTTGCTTAGTTACAGTCACACCAAGGTATTTTATATTATTTGTGATAATTGTGAAGGGTGTTGCTTCCCTAATTTCTTTCTCAGCCTGTTTATCCTTTGTGTAGAGGAAGGGCACATATTTTCTTGAGTGAATTTTATATCCAGCTACTTTGCTGAAGTTGTTTATCAGGATTAGGAGCTCTCTGGTGTAATTTTTGAGGTCACTTAAGTATACTATCATATCATCAGCAAATAGTGATAATTTGACTTCTTCCTTTCCAATTTGTATCACTTTGATCTTCTTCTGTTGTTTAGTTGCTCTACTAGGACTTCAAGTACAATATTGAATAGGTAAGGAGAGAGTGGGCAGCCTTGTCCAGTTCCTGATTTTAGTAGGATTGTTTCTGGTTTCTCTCCATTTAGTTTGTTGTTGGCTTCTGGTTTGCTACATATTGCTTTTACTGTGTTTAAGTATGGACCTTGAGTTCCTGATTTTTCCAAGACTTTTATCATGAAGGGGTGTAGGATTTTGTCCAATGTCTTCTCAGCATCTAATGAGATGATCATATTTTTTTTTTAGTTTGTTTATATATTGAATTATATTGATGGATTTCCATATATTGAACCATCCCTGCATCCCTGAGATGAAGCCTACTTGATCATAGTGGATGATCATTTTGATGTGTTCTTGGATTTGGTTTTCAAGAATTTTATTGAGTATTTTTGCATTGATATTCATAAGGGAAACTGGTCTGAAGTTTTCTTTCTTCTTTAGGTCTTTGTATGGTTTAGGTATCAGAGTTAACTGTAGCTTCATAGAACGAATTGGGTAGAGTACCTTTTGTTTCTATTTTGTGGAATAGTTTGAGCAGTATTGGTATTAGGTCTTCTTTGATGGTCTGATAAAACTGCACTAAACCCATCTGGTTCTGGGCTTTTCTTGGTTGGTATACTATTAATGACTCTTTCTATTTCATTAGCAGACATGAGGTTGTTTAGATAGTTGATCTGACTTGATTTAACTTTGGTACCTGGTACCTGTCTAGAAAATTGTCCATTTCATCCAGATTTTCCAGTCTTGTTGAGTATTGGCTTTTGTAGTAGGATCTCTTGATTTTTTTGGATTTCCTCAGTTTCTGTTATTATGACTCCCTTTTCATTTCTGATCTTGTTAATTAGGATAATGTCTCTGTGTCCTCTAGTTAGTCTGGCTAAGGCTTCAACTATTTTATTGATTTTCTCCAAAAACCAGCTCCTAGTTTTGTTTATTCTTTGTTTAGTTCTTTTTGTTTCTATTTGGTTGATTTCAGCTTTACGTTTGATTATTTCCTGCCTTTGAATCCTCTTTGGTGAATTTGCTTCATTTTGTTCTAGAGCTTTCAGGTCTGCTGTCAAATTGCTAGTATATGCTTTCTCTCCATTTCTTTTTGGAGGAAATTAAACCTATGAGTTTTCCTCTTAGGACTGCTTTGATTGTGTCCAGTAAGTTTGGGTATGCTGTGGCTTTATTTTCATTAAACTCTAGTAAGTCTTTAATTTCTTTCTTTATTTCTTCCTTGACCAAATTATCATTGAGTAGAGTGTTGTTAAGCTTGCATGTGTATGTGGGCTTTCTATTGTTTATGTTGTTATAGAGGAGCAGCCATACTCCTTGGTGATCTGACAGGATGCAAGGAATTATTTCAATCTTCTTGTACATGTTGAGGCCTGATTTGTGACTGATTATATGGTCAATTTTGGAGAAGATACCATGAGGTGCTGAGAAGAAGGTATATCCTTTTGTTTTAGGATAAAAATTCCTATAGATATCTGTTAACTCCATCTGTTTCATAACTACTGTTAGTTTCACTGTGTCTTTGTTTAGTTTCTGTTTCCATGATCTATCCATTGCAGAGTGGGGTGTTGAAATCTCCTACCATTATTGTGTGTAGTAAAATGTGTGCTTGAGCTTTAGTAAAGTTTTTTTTTTTTTTTTTTTTTTTTTTTTTAATGAATGTAGACGTCCTGGCATTTGGAGCTTAGAGATTCAGAATTTAGAGTTTATCTCGATACATCTTATCTTTGATGAGTATAAAGTGTCCCTCCTTATCTTTTTTGATCACTCTAGGTTGAAAGTCGATTATTCGATATTAGAATGACTACTCCAGCATTTTTCTTGGGACAATTTGCTTGGAAATTTTTTTCCAGCCTTTTATTTTGAGGTAGTGTCTGTTTTTGTCACTGAGGTGGGTTTCCTGTATGCAACAAAATGTTTGATCCTGTTTATGTGCCCAGTAGGTTAGTCGATGTCATTTTATTGGGGAATTGAGTCTATTGATATTAATAGATATTAAATAAAAGTAATTGTTGCTTCCTATTATTTTTGTTGTTAGAGTTGGAATTCTGTTCATGTAGCTATCTTCTTTTTGTTTTGTTGGAAGATTACTTTCTTGCTTTTTTGAGGATGTAGTTTTCATTCTTGTGTTGGAGTTTTCCATTTCTTATTCTTTGAAGGGCTCAATTTGTGGAAATATATTTTGTAAACTTGGTTTTGTTATGGAATATTTTGGTTTCTCCACCTTTGGTGATTGAGAGTTTTGTTGGGCATAGAAGCCTGAGCTGGCATTTGTGTTCTCTCAGGGTCTGTATGATATTAGCCTAGGATCTTCTGGTTTTCATAGTCTCTGGTAAGAAATCTGATATAATTCTGATAAGTCTGCCTTTAGATGTTTCTTGATCTTTTCCCCTCACTTATTTTAATATTCTCTCTTTGTCTATTTGGAGTTCTGTAGGCTTCTTGTATGTTCATGAGCATCTCTTTCAGTTATTGAAGTTTTCTTTTATAATTTCATTGAAGATATTTACTTGCCCTTTAAGTTGGAAGTCTTCACTCTCTTCTATACCTATTATCCTTAGGTTTGGTCTTCTCATTTTGTCCTGTATTTCCTGGATGTTTTGGGTTAGGAGCTTTTTGCATTTTCTTTGACTGTTGTGTCAATGTTTTCTATGATGTCTTCTGCACCTGAGATTCTCTCTTCTATCACTTATATTCTATTGGTGATCCTTGCATCTATGGTTCCTGACTTTTTCTTAGGTTTTCTATCTTCAGAGTTGTCTCTCTTTGTAATTTCTTAATTGTTTCTACTTCCATATTTAGGTCCTGCATGGTTTCGTTCAATTCCTTCACCTGTTTGGTTGTGCTTTCCTGTAATTCTTTAAGGGATTTTTGTGTTTCCTCTTTAAGGGCTTCTACTTGTTTACTTGTGTTCTCCTGTATGTCTTTACGGGAGTTATTTATATCCTTCTTAAATTCCTCCTTCATCTTCATGAGATATGATTTTAGAACCAAATCTTACTTTTCTGGTGTTTTGGGGTTTCCAGGACTTGCTGTGGTTGGAATACTAGGTTCTGACGATGCCAAGTAGTCTTGGTTTCTGTTAGTAAGATTCTTACATTTGCCTTTCACCATTTGTTGATCCCTGGTGTTAGATGTTCTTGCTGTCTCTGGCTGGAGCTTGTCACTCCTGTGGGTCTGTAGGACTGTGTCAGCACTTCTGGGAGACCAGCTCTCCTCTGGTAAGACCTATGCACAGAGGGCTGTGGATCTGCCTTCCCAACTAGTTGCAAAGGGAAGTAGAAAGTATCCTGTCTGCGTTGCCCTGTTACTTCTGTGGCCTGAGCCTCCTGGCTGCTCCCACCTTATAAAGTCACAGGAGAGAAAATCAGCCACAGTGTTTTTAATTCATTAATTACTGGGGCACAAATTAATAACATGGCTCCTGAGTTTGAATTCACAGAGAAATTTTTCTCGAAAGTGCTCCGAGGACTGGCAGGAATAAGGTTTGGTATGATTCTCTCTCAAGAATCAAAGGAGAACATAAAGCGTTGTTGGCATTTGCTCGAAACCTTGGGGATGATGGCAGGAAACTGGGAACTCACCTCGTGGTCAGGTCTGTACCCCAGGCTTTGCACTTTAGGGGATGCTTGGATCTGGTCCTTACCAGTCTCCTCTCCCTGTCTTCTCCCTCCTAGTGAACATGGAGCCAGCCTCTATGGGGGCTTGTGTAAGCTTTTATTAATTTGTGCCCCAGTGTGGGGGAGTGCCAGGGCCAATAAGTGGGAGAGGGTGGGGTGGCAGGCATGGGAAGGGGGGAGGCAACAGGGGTTTGTTCTTGTTGTTTTTGTTTGTTTGTTTGTTTGTTTTTTGGAGGGGAAACTGGGAAAGGAGAAATTTACATGTAAATAAAGAAAATATCTAATTAAAAAAAAAAGATTTCCAAAAAAAAAAGAAATTACTATCCCAAATGCTGACCGAAGAAATGACCACAATGTTTGAAAATTTGTTTATTATCAATTACATGATATGTATATAAGAAAGTTTTTACCTCCACTAAGAAAATGTGCTATATGTTCACAGTCCATATCATATCAAATGTATACCATATACCATATCTAAAGAGGAAAAAACTACTAACATATAAACACATATGTATGCATGCATATATAAAACATAGAAGTTTTAAAATAAATTATAGACATAATTATACAATAAAATTATCAAAAGTAAAACCTTCCATATGATTGCATATAAATGACATTTATTGGCTATTGAGACCTCTCATGGGAAAACAGTACACATAATGCAGAAATGGATACTCTATTCCAATCTCTAGAAGCTTGATAGAACCAATGAGGCCTGTATCTTCATGTCTGGTACTCCAACATTTGTGAGGGAGAAAAGAGGCAAGTGGATTCCCAAAGATAGGTGAAAAGCCAATCTAATTTAACTCATGAGGTTCTAGTTTAGTGAGACATCCTATCTCAAAATTGTAAGGTAAAAATTGTTAAAGCAAGGCACAAGCTCTCCTTCAGTAACCTCGAAGTGAAGATAAGAGTGTTTGCATCTGGACACACATGTACATGTGCCTTTAATAACACACATACACACAGAGACATAAACATGCACACACACGCACACACACCATCTCTCATTCAAATTCATCTATCATTTTTTCTTTCACTCTTGATTTACTTTCCCTTAGTAATGAAATCTTACTCTCTACTCAAAGTATACCTCTCTCTTAACTAATCTGCATTTTTCTTAGTTTTTTCTCTGTGTTAGATGAAACAGAAACCAATCCAATGAGAAAATGATTTCTTTTGTGGGTGCTAAAATAAATATCTGGATGAAACTATGGACTAGAAGAGTTGGAATAATAAATTGATAAATCATTTGACTATATTCATTCATGTGCTCTGATAAAACAAATCTGAATATGTAAGCTATGCTTCCTACTGGGGACATCATCAGGTCGAGAATGTCATCATTTCTTGTTCTGTAATAAGTTTTTCATTAAAACAAACCATGTAAATTATCAGTTTAAATAGATCCTACCAACAGGTTTTTTTTTTAAAAGTGGTAAAATATTGTGTGATTCAACATCCTTGAATCCTTGAAAGCATTGTTCTTTTTTCAGTTTAGAATAAGGATAAATCCAGTAATCAGGCAAAGTGCATAGGATCCAGAGCTTGCTGTAGTTCATCATGATTACCAATTTATGCACCTGTACTATAGTTGATGTTCTAATTTTTGCTTCATTTTCTATGCAAGAGCATCAGAAGAGTGATATAGTGTAGGTGTGTCAGCAGGCAGAGAAAGCACAGAAAAACAGATGAGGCATAAGGGTTAAGACAATTTCTAATTTCCCATAGGTAGGTTAAATGAAGCAGGTACCACCTGTGACCACTGTAACTATTTATTACTTCACAATAAAATCATATTTATAAACAATATGTTCATATTGAACAGACTGTTGGCAAATCTACATCAGGTTCAGCCCTAGGGCTTTCCTCTTCTAACCACTGTATAGAAAATTAAAATGATTTTGTGCCTACAGGAATGATTTTCCTACTGTATTGAGAAAGGTTCCTCTTTAAGCCTCAGTAATGGCTCCCCTGTGTCATGTGAATCAAGGATTAACTTCTTAGTCTCATGTTCATGACCTTCTACCATCTGGATTGCAATATTTTTATATTATATCTTACTGCTTTCTTTTAAAATTTAACTAGCAAGCCAAACTGAATTCTTTGTCTCTATTTTTCTGAATTTTCCTACGTATTATCTTTTGATAAGATTTTTTTCTCACTGGATAAATATTCAAATAAATTTTGCCTAGTACTTCAAGTGAGTTTCTAATACCAAACCCTCTACCTTATGGTTCCTGTACACTTATAATGGATTTTCATACTTTTAAACATGAAATGGATATTTTCTGTGTTCTCTATCTCTCCTTTGTTCCCTTTTGTCTTCTCCCTTCATTCCACAGCTCTTTGCCTCTCATTTCTCTCTCTCCTTCTACCTACTCTATTTTACTTTATGGTAATGTGTGGCACTTAGCTAGATGTAAATTATTTACAAATAACTAATATAACACATTATTTCATGAACACATTTACTAATAACTACAGAGTAAACTAAACCATTTGGTTGTGTGATTAAAAAATAAAATTCTACAGTAGACCCTCTCAAGCTTTATCAACAATCCAAAGGTTCAAGAGACCTCATGCATGAGAGGACTGAAAGAAGATAAGAATAAGGATATTGGAAGGAGTGATTTAAAACAGTCTTGTGGACATGATGTGGTCCCTGAAGTCATAAAGTTAGGGCAGCTCTGCTTAGCTGCACAAGAACTACACAAGCCTGTGTTCAGCAGCATTGCTTTATGGATAAAAGAGGGTTTCTTTGGACACATTCTCCCTGGGGATCCATGATGGTTGGGGAAGGGAGACTCATTTTCTTCATTGGTAAAACCACTGCTAGGTATTCCATGTTCATGCTAGCCATGTCACTTAAATTTTATAATTCAGGAAATATTTCATATACATACATAAATACACACCCGCAAACACACACACACACACACACACACACACACACATACATATATGTATATATATATATATATGTACGTAAACATATGTGTGTGTATATTACTAAGGGGGACTTGTTGAAAAATGAGCTTATGAGGGGTATAAGAGGAATAACAAAATTAATAAAAATTGAAAATGACTGGAATATATTATAAATGTGTTAAAGAAGAAAACAAAAATTTCAAATAAACATATAAAAAACCTAATCTGAGAGACACAACATACCATGCTCATAGGAAAGCATAACATAATTAAACTGTTACTCCATTTTCAAGTTCACATCTTATTTTTTAAATTATTTTTAATCTTTTTTTGTCACAGTTCAGTCATTATCCCCCTCCTGTTTTGCCCTCCAATAGTTCCTCAATCCATTCTTCTTCCACCATTTCCAAGAGGATATTCCCCCAGACTCCCCACATGCCATACCAGGCCTCCCCATTCTCAGGGGCCTCAAATCTCTAAAGGATTAGGTGTGTTGGGGACCTCAGTCCAGCTAGTGTATGCTGCCTGGTTGGTGACTCAGTAACTGAGAGATCTCAGGGGTCCAGGTTGATTGAGACTCTAGGTCTTCCTATGTGGTCATTCTCCTCCTCAACTTCTTCCAGCCTTTCCTTTATTCAAGCACAGGGGCCTCCAAATTCAGACCATTGATTGTCTGTAAGTATCTGCTTCTGTCTCAGTCAGGTGCTTGCCTCTGGGAGGGCAGCCATACTAGGTTCCTGTCTGTAAATACACCATAGCATCAGTAAAAGTGTCAGGCCTTGGAGCCTCCCCTTGAGATGGGTCCCAGTTTGGGCCAATCACTGGACTTCCTTTCCTGCAGGCTCTTCTCCAGTTTTGCCCTTGTAGTTCTTTTAGACAAGAACAATTCTGGGTCAGAGTTTTTGACTGTGAGACAGCAATCTCATCCCTCTACTTGATGCCATGTCCAGGGTGGACAACCAGGAGTGCAGCCTGGAGGGCCAGAGAATGAATTGTAATATACAATCTCGAGAGATGAGAGGTACCAGGGGGTAGGGAGACTCTCTACTATATACCACAGATCTGTAAGGTAAGAAAATCTCAATACTCAAAGGGAGGGAGCATAGATGAAATGCCCAATAATGGGAAGATGGAACTTGCAGAATGCACCTCCAGTAGAAGGTCAGGTCATCAAGTTCATATCTCATTGAGTGAAATATTAGGGACATTTTTGAAATTTAGGCTTGGGGTTATATGTTATATTGTTCATGGCTTCAACAGTTGCAAAAACATCACAAACAATTTATGCATTTATACCCCTTTTATAGAAATAGAGAAATGGACAACTATTCATGACACTCCAATTTTTCATACCAATATTCAAGTGGCTTAGTCATGTGGCTTAGTATTTCAAGGTCATCCTAGGGTACATAGAGAACTCATGGGCAGTGTGGGCTACTGTCTCTTAAATACAACACATACACATAGACACTCAAACAAACACACACACAGAGACACAGAAACACAACACACAAAAAGACATATATAAAAAGAAGATTATAACAGGTCTTGAAAGGCATGTAAGGAAGATTATTTCAATACAAAAAGAACAAGCTCCAATGTTTTATTTAGGAGTTTGGTGTGGATACGTATATGGTATTTTAACAAAATTGTTATCAAATAAAAGAAACTTGTATATTGACATAGCTATTGTTTCTGTCTATAGGATGTCATGAATTTCACCCAAGAATTAGATCAGAAAGTCCAGGATAACTAAATCAATCTTCGTAAATGTTTTGACATTTGTACCATGTGACAAACTTCACTGAATTTATGCTATTATGTATCTAAAGTAATTGGTTAACTAGCTACACAATAATATGTCTCCCTTTTACCTTTTTTCTGGAGAAAAGCATTTATTTGGCTTTTACTTCCATATTGACATTCATCGTTGAAGGAAGTCAGGACAGAAATTCAAAGAGACTCACAACCTGGAAGATGCAGAGAACATGGAGGAGTGTGGCTTACTGGTTTGCCTCTTATGACTTGCTCTGCTTGGTGCTTTATAGAACCCTGGAATGTCAGCTCAGGGACAGCATGACTGGAAATGGCTAGGCTGCCCCTATCTGTCACTAATTAAGAAAATGCCCTATAAGCTTGCCTATAGTTTGATTTTATAAATGAATTTTTTCTGAAGTTCCTTCCTCTCAATGGACTCTAATTTATGTTGAGTTGACACAAAACTGTCCAAGGCAATTGAATTGATGCCTTGTCAGCCTGGCACTTAATCATATCACTATTTAGCTATAACCTTTCTTTTCTTGTTCATCCTGAAAATGATACATTAACATTAACATTACAAAATAAAACATGAACTTAGAAGACAAAGTGTGTGTAGCAGAGGGGAGAGAAATGGACCCAAGCCTATTGGAGCAGGAGATCCTAAGTGACTCTCAGATATTGGACATTGAGTTATTTACACTGTTGGTGTCTTTTTTAGTTTTGTTCAGACTGTGCCATGGATTTTAACTCTTAAATTAACAATGTATTTAATTTATTCTTGATTTTAGCTGAGAAACTGAATTTTTAATAAAATTTTATGTTTTAAAAGAGACTTTGATATTAAAAATGATTGAATTTTAAAGTATTTGAAATTATAAAATGGCTTTTAGGTTATGTATATAATTTTTAAAGGAAAAAGAATCCAAAAACTTTATGATTATTCAGAAATACCATGCCCAAGCACATACCATGCCAGGCCTGCCAGAAGACCATGAAAGCACTTGCTAGCACACTTTTACCATTCTTTATGTCATTGGCCTGGCATGCTCTGGCCAACCACAAGCCATGCCTATCAGAAGATCAGGTAGAGTACCCCCTGCTTACTGTCCCCACTCTCTATTCCACTGGACTGAAATCCCATGCCCAACCAGAAGATCAGTGAGACCATCCCACTGCAGACCTTCTCCACTCTCTAACTTTAACAGATTCCATCCTCAGTTGTTTCTGTCATGTTCAATCCTGTGTCTCATCCAACTCCAGTAAACATACTCTATCCAAACATAGGCTACACATGTCCGAAAAACCAAGTAGGCTACCCACCTAGAGACTTTTTCATTTTCTTGGTATCTACTTCAACACAATCTAAAATCCTTCTCTCTTCCTCTTGGCTATATATCCCATAACTCAGGGGGAGATTCCTTGCTGAAACAGAATTCACACTAGCTACCAGAACACCAGTTAGGCTGCTGGCCAGCAGACTTCCTTCATTCTATTGATCTTCCCCCAACTTTATATTCAATCCCCTTTTACTGCCTCATTACATTGTCTCAGCTCCCAACATGCCAACATGAGTAGAGAACCCCTGCTTTACAACAGACTGTGTAGGCCACCAGAAGTCCTGCCACAAGCTCAACCACTGACCACATAGGTCAGAAGATCAAAGAGAAAACAGAGAGTAAAGAAATAGAATACCCATCTAACATGACCAAACACCAAAATTGTTACCTACATCTTATTTTTTTATCCTTGGATTTATCAGGAGATCTTTATTTTAGGTATGAAGACAAAATACAAGCAATTTTTCAAAAAAATGAATAAATTAGTCTTTATCAAATAAAATTTGTTTGCATGCACAGCCCCCATAAAACAAAAAAGTGAAATCTTATAGATGTCACTATTTCAGATGCATAAACACACTTTGCTATCATGAAACCAATATGCAAACTTAACTGGCAAATGACTTGAATTGGCTTTCTTTCTAAAGAGTATAAAAATGTAATTATGATGCACTTGCAAAGATACTAGAAATCCTCAGTCAATAAGGAAGCAAACAACCAACTCAGTGGGACAACACATCACACCTACTAAGATGGCTATGATGATAACAATACAATAAAACTTACAATTAGTATGGGTGAGTTTGAAAAACTGATAATTTTCATATGTTGTGACAGAGATGTAAAATGACCAAGATATTTTGGAAATAAGAGTAACTTACATGATACAAGAATCCAATAGTTGGATATCTTGGTGAGTTTTATTGTTTTTTCTTTAATTAGATATTTTCATTATTTACATTTCAAATGTTATTCTCTTTCTTGCTTTCCCCTCCAAAAACACCCTATCTGCACTCCCTACCCCTTCACTCACCAACCTACCCACAAAGTGCCCTGGTACAGAAATTGGAGAGATACGACACTAACAACAGCACACCTGAAAGCACTAGAAGAAAGAGTAGCAAACACACTCAGGAGGAGTAGAAGGGAAGAAATAAAAGTCAGGGCAGAAATCAAGCAAATAGAAACAAAGAAAATGATACAAAGAATCAACAAAACCAAAAGCTAGATCACTGAGAAATTCAACAAGATAGATAAACCCCTAGCAAAACTAACTACAGAGAATAAAGACAATATCTCAATTAACAAAATAAGAAATGAAAAAGGAGACAGAACAACAGAAACTGAGGAAATTCAAAAAATTATCAGATCCTACTACAAAAGCCTTCAACAAAACTGGAAAATCTAGATGAAATGGATCCTTTTCTAGACAGGTACTCATACCAAAGTTAAATCAACAGCAAATAACTATTTAAGCAGGTCCATATCCACTAAGGAAATAGAAGACATCATTTAAAAACTCCCAACCAAAAAAGCCGAGGGCCAGATACCTTTAGTGCCGAATTCTAACCATTCTTCAAAGAAGAGCTAATACCAACCCTCCTCAATCTATTCCATTAAATAGAAAGAGAAGGAACACAAAACAAAACAAAACAAAACAAAACCCAAGATCATGCCATCAGATTGGTAAAAGCCTTTGAGGAAAAAAAGCAAACAAACACAAAACAGATCAGTACAAAACAAAACAAAACCCCAATACCTCTTAATTAAGAAGAAGTGTCGCAGAGATTATGGATAGAAGAGATATAGCTAAATATAACAGAGGCAATTTATAGCAAACATTAAATTTAATTGAGATAAAACAATTCCATGAGAATCAAATAATTCTGTCAACTTTGTCCATATCTGTTCATTATAGTACCTGGAGTTCTAGTTAGAACAATATGACAACTAAAGGAGCTATAGGCAATACAAAGTGGAAAAGAAGAAGTTAAAATATTGTTATTTGTAGGATATATGATTTTATAAATAAGCAATACCCAAAATTTTATCACAGATCTTCTATAACTGAAAAAGTCTTCAGCAATATGGTTGTATACAGGATTCTCTAAAATCAATAGTCTTCCTATATACAAATTACCAACTGTGAAAAAAAAATCAAGGAAATCACATCCTTTACAATAGCCATAAGTAATATGAAATAACTAAACAAGTAAAGACTTATATGACCAGAAATTCAAGTCTTTGAAGAAATTGGAAGGACATAAAATCTGTTATGCTCATTGACTAGTAGAATTAACTGTCAACCCCAGTGTACTCTTGGTGGGGATGGAGTGACATGATTCCTGCCCCTGGAACAGGGACTTGGTGTGATCTTCCACCAGTGCCTATCCCTGCTTTTTTGTTTTTGTAATAATCGACATATTTCTGGAGCCAGTCCTAGCAAGAGGACTCTTTCCTTCTGAGAAATGTCCTCCATATTATCTGTAATGACTCCATGATAGTTAGAAACTGTATGAGGCCAGCAGTCTAGGGCCAAGACTATATCTCAGCAAAATGGTAAATGTTGGGACCTTCAGGACAGCCCTTAAAGCTATGGGAAAGAGCCCTAAATATGTGAGTTTGAAAATATATAATTTCCCATCTATGTAATATATTAAGATGCAATATAAATTATATGAGGGGTATCTAGAAGTTAAAGGAATAAGAAAGAAACTGCACTGTGAGCCAACTTGTTAGAAAATAACTAGGAAGAAGATAAAGAGAATTATGGACTCATGATCACTGGAGATCCCACCCAGCTAAATTTTATTTATTTATTTATTTATTTATTTATTTATTTTATTTCTGAGACAGGATTTTAGTGCTGAGATTAAAGTGGGCTTAACCACTGCCTGGCTAAGGTTTTTGTTTTTACTTAAAAAAGCAGATAGATTCTTGAGTTCAGGATCAGCCTAGGACTGAGCAAGTTTTTGCTAAGGCATGGTGGAAATAGTAATTTAGGGCAGTGTCCCATACAAATAGCTTATTGCCTGTGTTTAATAAAGGTAGATAGATCTCTGAATTCTTTTGCAATGTTAAGAAAAAAAGCTAGGCAGTGATGGTGTACACCTTTAATCCCAGCACTTGGGAAGCAGAGACAGTCAGATTTCTGAGTTTGAGGCCAATCTGTTCTACAGAGTGAGTTTCAGGACATCCAGGGGTATACAGAGAAAGCCTGTCTGGAAAACAAACAAACAAACAAACAAAAAAGAAAGAAAGAAATATATGTTTACAGTCTCCTAAAAATCAAAACATTTGGTCATGGGATGCTGATTCATAAGATAATCGAAAAGAAACCTAGAGTAAAAGACTAGATTGATATGGAAAACAAAGTCTATACCTGTTTTCTACAGGAGATAAGCTACCCAGAGAATGATTTTTTAGGATAAAAAAAGAGAACTGCTTTGAAAAACAGACACAAGCAAGCAGGACGTGAACAAAGAGAGCTCTTAGAATAGCAAGCAAGCAGAACATGGGCAGAGAAATCTCATAGTATAGCAAGCAAGCAGAATATGGACAGAGAAAACTCCAGCATGAAAGCAGAACATAGAGAGAGATGTTCTTGCAAAGGTGTATCAAGCAGATCACAGGTCTAGTCCCCAGGGTACCTTAAATTAATCCTGAATCATAAAAGGAATTCCAGCAGCATCACCATCCCTGAATTGAAGTTTTACTATAGAGCTACACTACTAAAATCCACATGGTATTGGCATAAAAATTTACTTCAGGCCACTTTGATCAATACAATCAAATCAAAGACCAGTACATATATCCACACACCTACAGATATCTGGATTTAGATTTTTAAAAAGTAATAATACAATGTAGAAAAGAAGTATGATACAGGAGAATCAAACAGTATGCAAAAGCAAAGAGCATTTAATTCTGCATAAATCCAGCATGTCTATCAATTAGCAAGATGCAAATGCATAGGTAAGTTCATGGGCCCAATTTAAAGTACATTAGGGGAACTGTAGGAGTAGGTGACCTTTACCTTAATCAGTTGGTTCTATCTCTTGGGACATACCAGAACCATTGCTAGGGTATTGGGGTCTGGAAACTTTTTCTGGGGAAGCCTGGATACTGAAGCTGACTCATTGTTCTTGCTTCAGGTCTGGTGGTGGGGCAGCTTCTGATTTCAGATGTAGATGTCCAGTGGCCAAGGACAAACTGGTTACCTTGAAAGGGGGCCAGGGAATGAAAAAGGACTGGGTGTAAGAGAAGGATGAAGCCAAGACAAAATTTCTGATCATGGCTCAATGTTTACTATTCAGCACTGTATTTATATAGGAAAAAGCCTACAAACCCATTCTTTGTTTCGGCTGGATTGTGTCACTAAGCAAGCTCAGCAGGTAGTCTACTCCTGTAGGAAATTGCAAATGTGGCTAGGCGAGGGTCATAAAACCTTTGTGGCAAACCCTTAAGGTCTATTTAGTCTACTCAAAGCTGGGTGGAGGGCCTTCTTTCATTTTTAAAAACCAATTTTTTCAGAGTGTGATACACATGCTCAACAATTCCTTGTCTCATTGGGTTATAAGGAATTCCAGTTTTATGTTCAGTACCAAATTCCTTACAAAATGATGTAAATGTATTTCTAATATAAGCTGGTCCATTATCTGTCTTAATGACTTTAGGTAATCCCATAGCATTGAAGACTTGTAAGCAGTGATCAATTACATTTATAAAAGCTTCTCCCATATGTAGAGAAGAAAAAAGTAATCCTGAACAAGTGTCAATACAGACATGCATATATTTCAAGTTTCTAAATTCTGCATAATGAGTTACATCCATTTGCCAAATATGTTTGGGCATAAGGCCTCATGGATTAACCCATAAATGAGGAACTGGAGATAATGTAAGGCAGTTAGGGCATTGTTTTACAATCATTCTAGCCTGCTTCTTAGTGATCTTATGTCTAAGCATGAAGGTGTGACTAGAAATATGAAATTTATTGTCATCTAGCCAATGCAACAGGATCTGAAAATAAGACTTTTAGTAAAGCTCTGTCAGTTCGACCATTGCCTGCAGCTAAAGGTCTAGGAAGACCAGAATGAACTCCTATACAACCAATATAAAAGGAATTTTTTTCAGATAAGAATGATACTTTGTAGTTGTGAAAACAGAGATCTGGTTGGTGTATTGAAGTGAAATTAACATAAGTTTCCAATAGAGGAACAGACTGAGCCACATATAGACTATCAGTAAAAAGACTAAAAATTATCATTTACAGACTAAAAACCATTCAGTATTGCTGTCAGTTCTGCTAGCAGTGCTGAGAGCCCAGGAGTCTCTATGACTACTTGTTGATTATTTATGAGATATCCCTTATCCTTTAGAGGAGCCATCAGTAAAGATCAAAAGAGATACATAGAGACTGTAAAGATGTCATATTAGGAAATATAACCTCATGTACATTTAAAAATTTTATCATCCTATCTTGAGGGTAATGATTATCTATAGTGCCTTTAAATCCAATTTGAGCAAGCAACCAATCTGTACTATACTGCTTTAGCCAAGTATTTTGATCTACATTAAAAGGTTAAATAATAATGTCTGTTTCTTTGCCAAAATAAATCAGTGCCTGTTTCCTTCCAAATATAATCATATGGGCTTCTGCCTCATAATATGGCAGGATATTACATTTAGGAGATATCCTTGAATGTATCCACATCAGAGGAGATTTTTGCCATAATAATTCTGTAGGTATGTGAGTGGTATTAAATATTAGCAAAGGCAAAGGCAAAGAATAATCTATATGAGTAACAAATTGTTTTCAATAGCTATTTCTACTTGTTGTAAGGACAGCAATCCTTCAGAGGTAAAAGATCAAGGGGAGGTAGGATTGGCACTCTCTTTAAGAATATCAAATAAGGGTTTCAATTTTCCTGTAAGCTTTAAATAGGGACAAATACAATTGATATCACTTAACAGTTTTTGAAGATTATTTAAAGTTTTTAAAACTGTCCCTATAGATAATTACCTTCAGGGGATAAACAGCTTAATCTGTAAATCTAAAGCCTAAATAATTATAAGGATCCTGAGTTTGTACCTTCTCTGGAGCTATTTGTAGTCCTTTATCAGCCAATACCTGTTGTAAATCTCTAAAACAAAAAAGCAAGTCCTGAGTGTATTTTCCTGTTAACAAGACATCATTTGTGTAATGTATTATGCATATCATTGGCCATTGCTGTCTTATAGGCTGAATGGCTTGTACCACAAATTTTCGAAATAAAGTAGGACTATAGGCTATACCCTGAGGAAGAATTATCCATTGACAACATTTCATAGTTTCTTTAAAATTAATAGAATGAACACTGAAAGCAAATGTTTCACAATCCTGGGAGTGCAAAGAAATAGAAAAGAAACAATCTTTCAAATCTACTACTATTTTATAATATCCTTTAGGAATGGCTACTGGAGATGGAAGCTTGGGTTGGAAAGCTCCCATAGGTACCATGGTTTCGTTGACCTTTCTTAGATCTTGTAGCAATCTCCATTTACCAGATTTTTCTTGACAAATGTTGAAGTATTCCATGGTGATTGAAATTCTCTTATATGCCCTACCTCTAGTTGCTCCTGCACAAGCAAAGAGATGGCTTCTATTTTGTCTTTAGGTAAAGGCTACTGATCAGTCCACACTGGAATATTATTCAGCCATTGAATTTTATCAGCATGGGATGCAGGCAAGATAGTAGTCATTACTGAAAATACCCCAAGCCTCTGGTGTGAGAATGTATCTTAGGCCTTTCAAATGTCCTAATGCCTTGTTCTTCCTTTCCTGACCAGGCAAAAATCTTAACATTTGTTTAGACACGACTTCATTAGTACTACACATTATAAGACCCATCTATGACAAGAGATTTCTTCCTCAGAGAGCAGTATGCAAATGTAGTATGATATAGGGTTGAATTTGTCCTGAACTACCCTCCTCATCTCTCCAGGTTAGAAGTTTAGAACTTTGTTTTGGGTTATTGGCATAACCAATCCCTTGAAGGTGAGTGAAAGTGTCAGATAAAGGCCAAGTTGAAAGCCAATCTTGTCCTCTAATGATTGTTACATCGGCCCCAATATATATTAACCTTCAAAAGTTTTTCCTTCAGTTATTAATTTAAGGTTAGATGTCTTACTAGTAATAAGTTGAACCTAGTACACATCAGATGATCCAAAGTCACTCTGTCCTCTCTTACTTTTAACAAATTTGGAAGGTAGTGGATGCAAGGGAACTAAAATAAGTTGAAAAACTCGTTTGTTAGTAGATACATTTAAAATGCCGTGGGGGGGGGGAGCATACATCATTTTAATTTCTCCCTCATAATCATTAACTTTAACACCTGGATAGATCTGCAATCCTTTTATATTAATCCCCATGTCCCTGGAGGCAAGGGCCTAAAAACTCCTGTAGGCCAATACTTCGAGGGTGGTAGAACTTAATTGCAATCCAGCACTTCCTGGATGGCTCTGGTAAGTTCAGAAGTGGATTTCCCTGGCTTGGCAGCAGCTTCCTGATCCCATAAGCTTCTTGCTGTGAACATCTGGCTACCTGAGGCTGACCCCTGCTCATTTCCTGACACGAGACAGCCCTGATTATCTGTTTTAGATCTACATTCCTTGGCCCAATGATTACTCCTCGAGGACAAATTCCTGACCTGATAGTTTGCTAGTGTCTCTGTTCCTGGGACAATTATTTTTAGAATGACCCAAACTTCCACATTTAAAACATCCTTTATTCCCTCATTTCTGTGAAAGCACTGCTTGCATAGTGGTCTATTGTGAGGCAGCAGCCATAGCCAGACCTTGATTGTATGAGGGTCCAATTTCTGCACAAAGTTGAATGTATCCAGATAAGTCTGTTTTTTCTTTGTATGCCTGGACTGCTGTTCAGCAAGCTGCATTAGTGTTCTCATACGCCAATTGTGTAGCAAAAGGAATTCCTGCTTAAGGGTCTCCAGAAATTCTTCCAGCTGCTTTTAGCACTCTACCCATAAATTCCTGAAATGGTTCATCAAGAGCTAGTTTGATGCCCGATGAATTCCCACTGAGATTCCCCTTTAGTTGGTAATTGATTCCAAGCATGGGAGGCAGCCGTTGAGATCTGTGAGTACACTCCCACAAGCAGCCCAATCTGATTAGCATTGTCTTCATGTTGACCTTCTCTGAGAAGCATATCAACATGTCAATCTGTGTCACCTGCCTAAGCATTCATTGTGGCAGTTCTCTTACTTGCTTCACAACATTGAGACCTCCAAAGTAAGTGATCTCCTCCTGGCAAAGCAGCCTTACATACAGTTTTCCAACCTTGGGCCATTAAATTTGTATCCATTGTTGTATCCAACAAAGCTGTGTAAAGGGAGCTAGGCCCATACTGTGCTACAGCTGTTTTCAATTCTTTTATCACTTTGAACTCTAATGTCTGATATTATCTGACTCTATTGCCCTGCTGGTCAATTATCTCAACTACAGGGAAAGGTAACATTTGAGATGTATCCTGCCCTTTCCAGCGAGCCTGATTCACAGCTCTTTCTAGTGGTGATTGGCATATCTCAGAATCCTTGCTCTTTCCTGCACTTTATACAATCTTTAGCTCCTGTAGCTCATTAGTCAATTTCTGGAACTGAATTTCCAACTCTAATTTATATAATTGCATAACTATCTAGGTAGCATCTCTTTTGGTAAAGGCCAGAAGGAGAGCAGAAAGTGTGTAAGGAGGCCAATCCTCATCATAATATTTGGCAGCCTCTTTTTCTAAATCAGCTTACTCCTCTGGATCTAGCTCATCATCAATGTCTCTGAACTTCTCTAACATAGAGCTCAGAGCCTTTTTCTGAGAAAGCCCTCTCTGAGAGGCATTTTTCTTGAAGTTCTTCAAGCTGTTCTTGGGCAGTTGCTAGTTCCTGTGAGGTCCCTTTATCTTTTTATTGTCAATAGCATCTTTTATAAGTGCCCAGAGGCAGAGGGTGATACAATCTGCCTGGATGGTTCTCAGAACTTCTCCAACTTTTCCCCAGGTCTCCTTATCTAAAGTTCTTTCTTCAGGAAACCATGAGCAACATGAGTCTACCCGAACTAAAAAGTTTTCTAACATTTCTTTTTAAACCCTGCCCCTCTTGCCTGCCTCTTTGAGGCTTCGGACAAAGGCCTCTTTAGAACTCCTCTGTCCCTTTTACAGTTGTCACCCCTAGGTGAAATCAGCCTTATGTCAACACCTGTTCAGCCTAGCTGTATCCTTTTAGTGCACCTCCTGCAACAACAACTTCCAAAAAATAAAATTTATATCTAGCACTAGCATTAACGCAGTTTGTTGCTTACTGTGCAAGATACTGTAACCTCTTCCTTTTTCTGTGGAGCTCCACCCAAGACAATATTTCTCAGTGAATTCCCCCACTCCATTTTCCTCATCACATTGGGAACCATCTGTAGCCATCCAGTGCTCAAGGGCCAACTATGTACCTGAAAAGGGACTGGAAATGAAATGGACTGAGTGCAAGAGAAGGATGAAGCCAAGACAAAGTTTCTCATCAAGGCTCAAAGTTTAATATTCAGCACTGTATTTTTATAGGGAGAGCCTACAGACCCACGCTTTGTTTCAGCTGGATTGTGTTGCAAAGTAAACTTATTGGGCTATCTGCTGCTGTAGGAAATTGCAACTACAGTGAGTCCAGGAGATCCTAAAACCATTGTAGCAAGCACTTTAGGACTGTTTAGCCTACTCAAGGCTGGGGGAAGGCCACAGGCAGGGTAGTTTGTGATTGGCTGCCTAAAGCCTAGGGTTTTTCTAGTACCTGACTTGCCTGGTCTTGCCCAGTTTTGGGAAACAGAGAACTAGGCCTAGTCTTCTGAACAGCCAGTTTGAAGCCTGTCTTCTGAGTCTTCTCACAGGATCCTCATGTAACAGAGTATAGGGAAGAAGAAACATGCAAAGAGGAACTGGGAGGCTCAGAAGTTAAGAGAACTGACTGTTTCCAGAGCTCTTAAGTTCAATTCTCAGCAACCATGTGATGACTCACAATCATCTATAATGGGGTCTAAGGCCCTCTTCTGATGTGTCTGAATAGAGAGCAACAGTGTATTCACATAAATAAATAAATAAATAAATAAATAAATAAATAAATAAATCTTTTAAAAAATACATGCAAATAGACCCATAGTAAACACCCTGTGCAAAACTCTATTTCATATGGAATAAAGACCTTAACAACAACAAAAAAGACATACTGAACCAGATTGTAGATGAACTAAGAAATTGAGTTGAACCCTTTCATACAGGCACAAGAGACAACTTCCTCAACAGAACACCTGTATCTTGGGCACTAAGGTCAACAACTAATAATTGATCCACAAAAAAAAAAAAAAAAAAAAAAAAACTTCTGTAAGGTAAAGGATACCACCAATAGGACAAATGGCACTCTATGGACTGGAAAAAGCTTTTAAGCAACTTCACATCCAACAAAATTTTAATAACAAAATAGGTAAGAAATTCAGAAAACTAGACATTGACAACCAAATAACCTAATTAAAACATGAGGTACCACTCTAGACAGATTAGTCTCAATAAGAGAATCTTACGTTGGTGAGAAGCACTTAAAGAAATATTCAACATCTTTAGCCATCAAGGAAATATGAAGCAAACTACTTTTAGATTCCATCTTACACATGTCATAATAGCTAAGTTCACTAAAACAATGATAGCTTATTCTGGCAAAGATGTGGAGAAAAGAATCACTCTTCCATTATTGCTGGAAGTGGAAACTTATACAGCTACTATGGAAATAGATACGGCAGTTTACTGCATCTTATTATATAAAGTCACAGTCTACCATGGCTCAGTAACTCCTGTGAGCTCAGCACAAAATGTAGGGCTCCCTTTTCTTAGTGGGCTTCCTCTTGTTTGCCTGATCTGGGAAACGAGGCCCCAATCATTCACCTGAGGTAGGTATGTCACATAGTCCTTTGCAAACCTAAAGTTCAACTTTCTGTTTCTGAACAAATACCTTGGACTCCTGAAATTCTTCTCCATACAAATGAGATATTTTCAGTACTTTAAACTCTAGGCAATGATCTCATATATACATCTTGTCTAAAGTGTATGAGTATGAGATATTTCACTGAAAATCATTTTAGAGAGCGGTTTCCTTAAGTAACTTCCAGCCAGACAGAAATCCTGAAGGTTCCACCCATTTTGGACTCTGTTTCAGCATTCCAGCCTGTATGCAGCAGTGCCTGAACAACTTGAAGGAGAGAAAAGAGAACACAAAATCACAGCTGCCCCCCAACACACACACCACAGCAGTTCCTCACCAAATTTTGAATCAACCCATTTCAAGAACCAGCTATACCACTTGAGTGTATACCCAAAAGACACTCCACCATACCACAAAGACACTTGTTCAACTATGTTCATAGAAGCTCTATTCACAATACCAAGATACTGGAAAAACCTAGAGGTTCCTCAACCAAATAATGGATAATGAAAATATGGGGATATTTAAACGATGGAGTATTACACAGCTGTTAAAAATGGTGGCATCATAACATTTGCAGGCAAATGGATAGAACTAGAGGAAAAAAATCATCCCCAGGGAAGCAACCCCCACCCAGAAAAACAAACATACCATGTACTCACTTGTAAGTGGATTTGGACTATTAAAGGATAATCAGTCCACAATCTTCAGACCCTGTGATTGTAAGTAAAAAAGAGGGCACTAGGAGGCCACATAGATTTCCCTGGGAAGGGAAAATATATGTTTCATGTGCAATGAGGACAGGTTAGGTTGGAAACAGAAAGGATCCAAAAAAGAAGGAAAGATGGAAGGGGAGAGTATGTGGAGAGATGTCTGGAATTGTTGAGCATTTGTGAGGCAATATAAAATCCCAATTCAAAGACTAGAGAAATCTATTTGCAAAAGATTACTTTGTGTGTTAAGCAGTAACTGGGTCAATGGTTTTACTGCAAGAAAAAGGCAGCAGAGAGAGCTCTGATAGGTTGGAACAGTCATAGAAAAATGAAGTACTTAACAGAAAATATTACCATGTCATTACAATCTCATTTGTAACAAACAAAATCAACTAATCATTAAGTTTGCAATTAAACTATTTTAAAAATAAATTCAAAAAATACATGTACGCCATATGAATCATGTTGGATTATGCTAAATCTTAGTCTAAGTGCTGTTAGTAAACGCACATGCTTTCACAAAAAAGAATTAAAATAACTTCTCCTTTCTGAATTCCTGAGTCTCATCACCAAAAAGGAATACCAAAGACTTAAATGAAACAGCAATAAAACAGTAGATAGCAACAACATAGTTTTTTGTTTATTATATTTGTTGTTTTAAAGCAGAAGACTATGGGGACAGATATATAAGTACTTTACTGAAACTATAAACATGATTTTAAAGCATGTTTCTTTTTAACAAGGTGTTTTGACTAAACAAGACCACCTGAATGACAAGGTCAGACAGAGTAAGCCCACCATTTTATAGGTATGTTTATTTCAAAGCCTAATTATTAATATGAAAAAGGGAAATAGTTTGGTAAGTGTAGTATTGTATAGTACTTTGATGAGGTCTAAATGGTAAGACCAATATAATCAAAGAAGAATGTTGGCACTCCTTATGAGCCACCTGCTAACTAATTTCCCTTTCACTTTTCATATTACACAGTGAAAATAGAAAGGGGCCTTAAGAGCACTTCAGTTCTACAGTGGTAGATTTAAGTTTCTACAGAAAGGTGTAAATGGGCCACAATGATGTAATGCATGATAATATACATTGAACTGAAGTATATCTATTTTCTTACAATCAAGAAAAATGAAGATAAGTTTTCTGCTTAAAACAAACAACTGAACAATAAACAAAACAACAGGGTTTACT
>JADRCD010238581.1:0-44553 GCA_019843815.1 Montemys delectorum
CAGACCCAGGATCGGGAGGAAGGCGGCAAAGACTTGATGTGGCATCCCAAACAGGATTAAGAGGAAAACACTTTTCAGAATTGGGTCAGTGAGGGTGTTTTCCACGGGTGGTTCTGGTTGCTCAGGGAATCTAGGGATACAAAGAGAAAGGTGCTTTGCTGAGCGGAGACTAAGATGAAGCAAGAGAGGGACCCAGAGCCTCACTCTCAGACGGTGAAGGATCATGGGTACCTGAGAGCTGTGGCTTCTTGGGTGACACAGCCTAGTGGACTCTCACCTCCTCTGGTCCTGGCCCTCAGTGCCTAGCCACACTGTGAAGGATATTATGTTTGCTTGGTGGTCTTGGTTTGTTTGGTTTGGTTTCTCCCAAGGAAGAGAAAAACTCCAAGGGGATCTGATGACGACTTGATGTGTTAATTGTCTGAACAAAGATTTCTTTGATGCCTACTATGTACAAGACATCATGCTGGATTTCCAATATAGAGAGGAGTCAGGCAGTGTCTTAGCCTTCAGTGAAGTAAGCAGTGAGCTGGTAACACAGCCGAGGAGCACATAACCACACTGAAGTTCTGCCTGGGGATAGGGCAAGGGAGAGACTCTGAGGAATGGGGGTCTCCACCACAAGGAGAGTGCAGGCTGCTTCCCGGTCTTCTGATCCCTCATCTGGACTTAATACATCTTCCAGGCTCGGAACCCTTTGAAACTCAGGAAAGGATTGCAAACTCTAATTGAAGGCAGGTCTAGCCAGTGTGCTCCAGGCTGTGGAGGGAAGGATGGAGTGTGTGGGGAGAGGGTGCCTTCTAACACTGCAGGAATCAAGGGGTATGAGGAATAACCTCACAGGCCTACAGTGAGTAAAAATGAGAACCAGAAAATTAAAAAAAAAAAAAAATTAAACAATAGTGTGTGTGTGTGTGTGTGTGTGTGTGTGTGTGTATACTGCACTTTTCATATGAGCTTTCTGGCTGGTGTGGGGCCTATCAGCTTGCAGCTCTGGGGTCTGTCTGCCGTGAGATGTAACCTCCAGTCTAGGAACAGAACAGTACAACCCCCCAATCAGTTTATTCCTTGGTTAAATGGGAATGGAAGAGCTCCACAAGGAGGACATTTTTAAACACCCAAGGAGTATCAGAAAGAGCATCCTATGCATGTGGGCACCACCATTGCTACTGATTTGCATCTGAAATGGCATTCTTACCCACATCTACCCCTGGAATATCAAACAGATCAAACTAAAGTCATCTTTCTTGAAAAAAAAGATTAATTTTTTTTTATCAAGGTGCTTAAACTTCTCAGCACATATTTCATTTTCCCCTTTTAGTAGGAACAAAATGAGTTGCAAATAAATATTCTTTTATTATAAAAGGTGAAGACTTTTTTTGCTTAAATTA
Source organism: Montemys delectorum (assembly GCA_019843815.1). NCBI lineage: Eukaryota > Metazoa > Chordata > Mammalia > Rodentia > Muridae > Montemys > Montemys delectorum. The sequence goes on from JADRCD010238581.1 coordinate 1,392, forward strand.
TACTGATAAGTTAAATGGCCTTGACATTATTCTTGTGTGAAATGACAGGCAGGAAATACCAAGTGAACTGAAACAGTGAGGCATGTCTAGAGAGAGCAGCCACCATCAGCACTGGGCAGCACAGTTTACCACATCACCTAATTTTTCTAATAAATTCAAGAATCCAGACTTTTAAGAAGTGTGTGTGTTTATGTGTGTGTGTATGTGTGTTTATGTGCATCACATTCATGCGGGTACCTGAGAAAGCCAGAGGGCATCTAGTTCCCAGGACCTAGAATTACAAGCATTTGTAAACCATCTGAAGTAGGTTCTGGAAACAGTGCCTGGGTCCTCTGCAAGAGCAGTAAGAACTCCCAACCACTGAGCCTTCTCTCCAGTCCCAAGAATTCAGATTTTTAATTAAAGTCTCCCAAGCTCTTTTTCTATTACTGTCAACTGATTTCAAACATACACACTATACTTACAGACCAAGGACTTTATATTAGCCATTCTGTTTTCAGTGTAGCTTAGTCAAAAATCTACGATTAACAGGATATTCAAAGTCCATCCCTAATTGCCCACTGTCCAATTTCCTGGAATCTACCTTTAAAAGATTCCTCTTTATTACCATTTTTATTATTATATTAGACTCCTCTAAAAGAATCTGGCTCTTTTTGTCCTCTAAGGTTCTCTGTATAGGCCAACCTTTCTCCTATCTGCTTGAGGAACCTGATGCCTACTAATCAAGTCTCAATCAAATGGTACACACCCTGTCCTGGAAGAAGTCCCAAACTGTGCCCCTCTGCCAGGAAATTTGGCTTTTACTGGCTCTTGAGGACAATACATACCAGCTACTAACCCTGCCCCACAGCCCAGCTCCTCTGTCTTCATCTGGAAAGAGACTTGCTGTTTGGCAATGAGTTATATATACACTGCATTTTAAAAGCTGTGATTTGTTTCCAAATGCACAAAGGAGCAGAGATCAGTAGAATGAACTCATGTCTGTCATCACGGTCTCAGTAACCATCAGCCCGTGAGCAGTCTATTTCCTGTGGATCAGACTCATCTCCTCATCAAAGTTACTTTGAAATGAATTTCAGACATTATGCGTTTTCATCTGCAACTATTTCTAGATGCTCTCTAATAAATGATGCCTTCCTTTCAGCATGGACAATTTTTAAGAATATTTATAGAAGTAGACAGCCTGCCATCATGAATCCCTTGAACTTATTATCTCACTTCAAGGATGACAGAATCATAAGCACTCTTCTTTTACTTGCATCTTTCCTTCCAATATGATTTTTAGAAATGTAAACATTCCTATTTACCTGTAAGTGTTTTGTGTTTCTCTAAATAAGAACTTTCATAATGAAATAACTTACATGTAAAACAACAGTGCTTTACCTCCTAGCATACACAAACTTAGAGTGGATCAATAGCTCAGATGTAGGAGATAATAGTTTGTAGCTGTTAGAAGAAAATTTCCAAGCCTTTCCGATAGGCAATGAACTATTAGATATGCACTCCAAATACCAGAAAACAACAAGGAATTGGTAAGTTAATAAGTAAATTAAAAACCTTTATCTACCCAACAACATTATCAAAGAAGTTAAAAGGACAATTTACTGAACAGGAGAGGCTATCTGCAAATTCTACATCTAATAAGGATCTAATGTCCAGAATAAATAATACAATAATAATAAGAAACAACTAATTTTAAAGAGTCAAAGAGGAAATCAAAATGACCAAGCTGAGTGTGTAGATTTCACATCAGTCATCCTTAGGGCACTATAAGTCTTAGCCACTTTACACACAGTAGGATGGTCACACTTAGACACTGGGAAGATTAAGGAAAATGACAAGGATCCAGGGATCCTTGTCCTATAGTGATGGGAATGTACAGCTCCTTGAAAATAGTCTGATGGAGCCTCAAAAAACTAAATATAGATGATTTGAAAACTCCACTTGTAGATATGTATACAAAACAATTCTAAACAGGTGCTCAAACAAAGCCATGTACAACTTGTTCATAACAACATGCCATGAAATGGCTAAGATAGGAGAATGGAGTAAAGGTCTACCAGAAAGTGAGAGGACAAATTGTAGTGTAACCATAGGATGGATTACTATTCAGTTTTAAAAGTCAAGAGCTGGTGTATACTATACAATGTATATATCTCAAAAACGTGCTAAGTGAAAGGTATCAGACATAAGCGAAATATTTTGTATAATCCATTTATATGAAATGTCCAGAATAGGGCAGCCATAGAGAGCAATATATTGGGATAGCATCCAGGGAAGAGCAATCAACTACTTAATGGAATGGATGGAGTTCATTTTACAATAAACAAAAGTTCTGGAACTAGATGGAAACACATATCATATAACATCTTCAATATACTGAATGCCAGTAATTTGTTTGCTCTTAAATGATTTATGTTATGCTATGTGAGGTTGATTTCAGTTAAAATAAAATAACTGAAATATCATCTTCATAACTAAAATTTGACGTATTTATTTAATATCAAATACCTAGTTGGTTTAAATTATTTATCTTTGAAACACACACACACACACACACACACACACTATTGTTTAATTTTTTTTTTAAATTTTCTGGTTCTCATTTTTACTCACTGTAGGCCTATGAGGTTATTCCTCAAACCCCTTGATTCCTGAACTTTCTGTAATTTGAACATTAGATCCTGAGGCTTCACCAGATAATCTGTTTTGTCTTTTGATACCATGGTTTCCTCATGGATACATAATGTTCAACTGTCTTTCTTTAGTAATGAGAGAATCCATGGATGACCATCCACTAGAACCATTGTCTCATTAATTTTCTTAGGGATATATGAAAGTGCCATATTCCACTTCCTTCTGCTTTGATTAGCTACAATCCTCCCATCCAGAGAAATATCCTGGCTTATAGACATAGTGTCATTATGTAGCCGAGGCTGCCCAGGAGCTGGGAATCCTCCGCCTCTGCGTGCTGAGGTTGTAGGCATGCAACAACACACTTGACATGAAACATTGTGTTTAACATTACATAGGACCTGTTGTCATGGGAATAGTGTTTGCTCTTCTCTGCTTTGACAGCTTTGAAAACATAACTGTTCCCTTTAATCTTGCCAGAGTGGTCCTTTTTAGTTTCTTTTATAAACACATGGATTGGAGCACCATTACTACTTTCTAATGCTTTGTATTATTATTTAGATTGATGTTCAAATTGCCCCATTTTTTTAGCTAGTGGAAGCCAAAAGTGGGACAATTTTTCAAATGTCTTCAGATCCATTTGGTCCAAGCCCTAGTTGTTCTAGAGGCTTTCTGGCTGTCTGGTGTGATGATGTCATTTCTTTTTATAGATCTGGAAGTAGCCATCTTTCTCTGGGATTGCTAGCTTTCTTAAGTAGTTTCACGCATTTAGGGATTTCCAACTGGAAGGCTTGATTGGAAAGAAGATCCTACGGGTGGTGTAGCTCAACTGGTAGAGTGTTTACTTAGCATACATGAAGCCCTGAGTTCATTCTCAGCACTGAAGCCTCAAAAAAAATCAATCAACCAACCATCAATCAATCAAGTTCCGTGCTTCTGTAAAGAGTATCTGGTTGTAAAATTCAATCATCACTTCTTCACAGGTGAATCCTGTTGAAAATAATACCCCATAATTTGGAAGTTCAAGGAAGCCACTTCCTTTTAACTCATCCAGCCTTCGACATTAGTCACATGAGGTGAGAATGTCCCAAACATGTGTTAGTCACCATGCTGGGGTTTCATCCACTTCACTCAATCATTAACACTTACAGCATACCACCACCAGGACATTAATGTCACTGTCTCAGTGACAAGGAAGCTGAGGTTCAGAGTCAACATCTCACAGAATGATGTATGCCAAGTTATAGTCAGGTGCTCTTGAGGTGGCAGCATAGCTGGGTCTACCTAGAAGGCAGGGAAGGTAGACAGATGTGTCTTGAGCTCCTTAGGGTCCATTTCACCCTATACGGGTGTTTCTGGATATTGTAGTGAATACAACTACCTTATTTTGTGTTTTAACTGCTCTTATGTAACTTTAAAAAGTAGTTTTACTGAACATAATGACTTTTTTCTACTGCCTTAAAGGAAAGCCATGTTTATTTTTGTCTGCTTTATAGAAGACTTAGAAAGTCAAGGATCTTAGCGGAATCCATTTTAGGGAATTTCCAGGGAGGACTGCAAACTGTTATCATTGATTTCTCCCCCACAGGAATTCCCAAGGACATGGGCCGAAGAAAAAGGATTTTCTTTGTGTCCTCTTCACAACCTTCTGAACCAATACCTTTGGAGCAAAATGCAAAGTAGTCTCCAAGGTCCTGAGGTTACAATCTATAAGTTTCTCTCTTTTTTTTGAGTTAGTCTGAAATTATTCAGTCCACTTAACACTTCAAATGAGGCACTCTTCCGAGCATTTTGCAGTCATTAACTGCATGTGCTCCTCCTATGAAGCCTTTATGAAATGAGTATGATCATTCCTATGTGTCACAAATGGAGAGACTGAGGCATAGAGGGGTGAGTCATTGGCTGAAGGTGGTGTGACTTGTGAACTGTGAGGGTGGGTGCAAGACTGTGTCTGATCTCTGCACACAGAAATCTCTAGCTGTGGCTCTGCAGCTGTGGCATTCACACCAATAGGGCTGGATGTTCGGGGAGTTAGTTTCTATTGGTAAACATTATCAAGGAAAAGAAAAATACTTTCTAGGCCCTACAATGGTCTCACCTGACTCAAGAGTTTGAATCAAATTCATCAGTTCACACCTGTCTTCTTCTGGATGCCAGATGACCTGGAATTTGAAATGATGCGTTTTATTTTTCCATAATCAGATTTCACCCAACAAAAGAAACAGAAATCTTATTTTAGAGCTGGATTCCCAGACACTGTGGTACAGCCAGCATCTGGCTGCAAAGGCAGTTACATTTGGTGTGTAAGCAGGTTTCCATGGCAGCAGCCTCTGGCCATTTATGCTAGAGTCTTTTACTTCTAAATCTGGCTTTAAGGACTCTAATCATGGCGCATCAAGCATCTTAATCTTTGTTCTTAGTTTTATACTTTACTGTTAAAAATATTGGAAAATAAACAGCATTACACGTCAAAGTTAACTAGAGTCAACATTTTACATGCCAAGGAGTCATACTCTTTAAAAATATTTTTAAGTTATTTAATTTGATTGAGATTATAATATTGTTGCTTCACTTTCTCCTTTCCTTTCCTCTCTCTAAACCTTCCACTATACCCCACCTTGAGCTCTTTCAAATTCATAGGATATATATATATATATATATATAAATATACTATTTATTATGCTATATTATTAATTAAATAATATATATACACACATATAATATTTGAATAATGTTATTTGTAGGTATGTCTTTGGGGCTGCCCATTTGGTATTAGATAACTAAGCAGTTGCTCTCCCTTAGGGAAGACTATATAAATATAATTGGCTACATATTTTAGGTTTGAGACCTGGCAAGTACCCCCAACTATGTCAGCATGTCTATTGTTGTCCCTGTTAAGCTCTTGTTTAGGCTGTCATATTGGTGAGACTTTATTGGTGTAGTTTCTGACATTCCTAGGAGACACAATGTCACAGCAGACTCCCTGAAGGGAATGCTAATCTTAGTGGCCAGCATCTATTTGGTGCTCACTGAAGTCAAAGAGGATCTGTATTGTTTCGGCTTCTCAGTAGCGCTAGGGGACTAAGACAGCACCAATGAATATTTCAGATGAAGAAATCCAAGTCAAACGACAGCAGGCAAAGTTCTTAAAATCAAAGTGAATCACTGACATGTAGTTAGAAATTGGTTTGATAACCAGGATGTGAATTAACTTTTCCGAATGTCCTCTCACATCACAGGAACGGGAGCTTAAGGCAAAGCAGTCTGTATTCGTCCATCAGTAAGCATTTCCCAGTCATGATTCTTCTAGGTCATGAACAATCGAGGATCCAATGCTTCCTGGAGCCACAGAGGTCCCCTATGGAAGAGGAGGGGTCTTTCCAAAGAGATTAAGATGGACGGAAAGTCAGAGCCTAAGTGAAGTCGTTAGTTAGTGCCTCAGTTGTCACGTGGAGCTTAGCAAAGAGTGTCTCTAGGATTCAGCAAAAGAATACAGCGGGGGTGGGGTGGGGGTGGGGAGCTGGAGGCAAGTCCAGGAGCATTCTGAGCATCAAAGAGATGATACCCTTAAATGCGGTTCAAAATAAGATTACTTCAGGGAGATGCAAGAAAAATAGTGCGATTTCAATAGGAGGTAGTGATAGAGCCTTCCAAAGAAGCTTCTAGTTTAGGATTCTCCTGAGCTGTCTGCTGCAGCCTTTCTCATTCCCCTCGTGAGAGGAGCTAGACCCCAAGAGTGGGAGTGCCACCCTGGAAAGTCAGAAAGTCTGATGGTGATAGAGACAGCGCTGGTCTATGGCAAACCACATCTGAGCTCCCCGCAGCTGCTCAGAAGTCAGCTTAGGTTCCAAGGCAGGAAACAAAACTGAGCTCTTTCTGAAGACGCTTCTCAAGTAATAAGTTAGTATCCTAGCGCCGGAGAGCTGCTACAGGGGCACAGAGGAGAGCTTAGGAAATCATCACACTCAGCTTGGGGCATGCCTGCCTCCGCTGTATCCACTGGCAACGAATTTATTCCTCTGCTGCAGAGGCAAACCGTCGCTGCTTTGAAATATCGAGTGTCTGTAGACCCTAAGAGTGTTGCGATGTAGATTTGGACAAGACTCGGTTCAGCTCGGGGCTTCATTCACCCATTTTCGGTGGGACTTGAACCTCTGACTCTGTTTTCAATCTCTCTGAAAGGATAGAGATTATATCCACCCGTTTGGGGACATTAAGTTAGATGATACCTCTAAAAGCCGTTCTGGCATGCCTAGCACCCAGAACTTGATAAGTGACAAATACTGTGGGGCACAGTGTGGGACTGCGAGTTAGGAATCTGAATTTTCGTCTCCTTCCACAAATACACTTTAGATACCACAAATACACTTGAGATTTGAGATTGTTTCTCACCTAAGGTTTTTGGGTGAGAGAATTACGTTAGTTTGCTTAGACGGCCAGACACGTGCCATGGGTTGTGCGGTTTAAACAACAGAATCCCGTTTGTCCCTGCTCTGGAAGGTAGGAAGTCCAAATTCAACATGCTGCTTGCTCTGTTTGCTTCTGATGAAGCTTGCCTAATGGCTGACATCTGACCTCTGGGGGGAGTGTCAGACCACGCTTCCACATTCACCGTCTCATTTCTCCTTGACTAATTACCTCATGCTTGATACTGTTTCATGGAGGTGGTGGGTTAGGATTTCAATGCTATAGACACAGGTCAGCCTGTAACAGGCATAGTCTTTCTAATTGTTATTTTAATATTTGATCAATATGTATGCCGCTGTTTAAGTCTTTTCTTTGTTTGTGTATATTTGGATTATTTTCTAGGTTTTTGTTGTTGAGCTTGAACACCAAGCACGGCTAGCTTTGAACTCTTGAACCTCCTGTTTGGCCTTCTGGGAATTCGACTACAGGTGTGCAGCACTATGGCAAGTTTCCAGAGGTTGTTTTTAATTTTTTTTCTAGCTTCTCTAAAAGCATCATTTTCCAAAATGTTATAAATTATCATTATTTCTAATTTTTATTAATTAATACACAGAATTGTTTTCTGTTTCTGACAGTGGGCAAGAGTGAAATTTTCACATGCTCCTTTACGTGAAAAAAATATTCCTACCAACTCAGATACTATTTTTAGCTTTTAGTGTTTAGTTTAGCCCTCCAATACTATACTTCAGTTTTGTTTATTTCTACTTTTCTCTGAGTGGCAAGCTAATTCAAAAGGCAAGCCCTGGATGATATTGGCTTTAGCAACAACAATCGCCATTCATTAAAAAGTGTTTAAAGATTATAGTTACTTTTTAATTATGTGTTTGTATGTGGGAGTCTGTGTATGTGTACTTACAGAGGAGGACCTTGGATCCCCTGGGGCTGGAGTTACAGAGAGCTGCAAGTTGCCTGAGGTAGGTTCTGGGAACTGAACTTGAGCCCTCTATAAGAACAGTAAGTGCTCTTAATTGCAGAGTCATGTCTTCAGACCTTGTTGTTTTTATTGTTGTTGTTATTACTATTATTATTATTTGGTAATGTTTATTTATTTTCTAGAGAAAATGATAACCCAGTAGGAGGAGTTCTTAAAAACATACATCTTCGTGCCCATCTAGGGTTTGGGGTCAGTCCTCTCCAGAGTTGCTATGAGAGCAGCCTCTCTTCCCCTCTGGGAATGTACCCTGGTCCCTCTCAGCCCTCACCAGGCTCTGCAGTTGGTCCACTGTGTTGCTCTCTCACACCTCTCACCTTCCACTGCTTCACCCCACAACACTCTTCTCCCCAGTAGAACAAACTCACCCAGAAACAGGGTCTCAGCCAGTAGTGGATACTGACATTCTGCACTGTAGCTTCTTAGGAATGGAATGGTGAATAGCTTTCAGGGCAACAGACATTTAACAAACTGGACATGCAGAGCTGAAGGAATGAATTGGGGGTGGTGGAACTTCAGAGAAGCAGGATGGGGCTAGAGGGGCAAAGCCCTCCATGGAATAGGATTCAGGGAATTCCCATGAGCTCCTGATGATATCGCCAATTTTCTTTCTCCCTACCTCCATATACTTGTTTTGGGAAATGACTTCAGAAGCATGAGTGTGCTCATCAGACTCATCCTCTGGAACACTTGGTCTCATCTGCTTTTTCTTTGTATACACATATGCACATGTGCACAGCACAGCTACTTTTCCTTAACAATATGGATAGTTGCAATTGATATCACCCCATACCCATGAATATTTAAAGTGAACTTCCAAAGGATGAAGACATCCCTTACAGAATCACAGTGTAAGTTTCAAATTGATATGACTTTTTAAAAAAATGTAATCTGTTGAGGCAAAGGGAGGTGTTCTGGCCGCCCAGAACACCTCCCTTCGCCTCAACAACTTTGTAAGTCGCTTCAAACTCCGAGTGACTAAAAGGAACTACGACCTGAGGATTCTGGAGCGAGCCAGCTCTCAATAGCTGGAGGAGAGGAGGGGCTGGCACAGTAGGAGCAAGGGCACAGGGAGTCAAGGTGGACAGACAAACTGAGTCAGAGCTTACCACATTATGGCTGAAGAGAGAAGTAGGCAGATTCTCACACTGCCATGGAACTCCTTTCCATGAGACTCCCTTGCCATGGGTCCCCCTTTTCCCTGGTTGGTCCCCTTCTGTCTCCCCCTCCTTCCCATCTTCTATCACTTTTTAAATCTCTTCTCCCACCATGAAATTAATTTCTTTCATATTTTTGGCCAAGTAGAATTGAGAGGCTCCACCCTCCTCTCTTCCCATTTCATCAACAGCCCCACCTCCCTTCCCTCTTTTGGTCTTCATGAATATATTTATATGGACAGAATTAAGAAAAATACATTGATTTCCCCATTCGTTCACTTACCCATCTCGTTTCCCCAAACCCCACAGAGTTAAAACTCGAGACTCCCCTCACCCCCTAATCCATCCCCAGAATATGTGTACAGTGTTTACTTGAGATTTGTGCCACAGTAACAGACACAGTATTTAATTGCACATACAAATGTTTGCTGGGTTCACTGTAAATTTTATTTAATCTGTTTTTTTGTTTATTTGTTTGTTTGGGGAGTTACTTGGAGGGAGGTTGGTTTTGTTTATATAGAAAAGAAGAAGAAAAAAGAAAAAAAAAAAGAACAAAATGCCATCTGGGGCTCACAATTCTGCTTCTGCCAGGCCAGCACGGGTTAGTGAGTCTCCCTGTGGCACGGGATCCAGCCCGGAGCCAGCTTTGCCTTTTGGTATCAGATTTTCTAATCTTCTTAAACGTGGAACGTCTCCATCTTTCCCTCTCTTGGCATGAGTCAATCACGGGAGGAGACACTTGGCTAATCTCTCTTTGAATCCTCACTTTACCACACAAGAGCCAAATGACAAAGTGAACTGCTGTACCACCTAGTCTCAGTTTTCTTATCTGCTAAATGGAGCTAGCAATACAAGAAATGGAGGCAAGATAGCAATGAGGCAGAGTGAGAACAAGAGTAAAACCTATTGATAACCCAACAAAACCATGCTACCCTAGTCCTTCACCACATACTGGAACCTTTCAGTGATCAATACATTTGAGTACTTAGCAATGGATAAGTGTCTGGTGAGCTAGGGCTAGTTTACTTTCTGTCACATATTGCTATGTGGTCTCAAGGAAGTTGTTTTGCCTCTTAGTGACCTGATGCCCCGGGTTATTAAGGTGGGGCTTTAGTACCTTCCTCCTGGGGGTGAAAAAAATTATACAAGCAAGGTGTTGGTTGTGAGTGTGTGTATCCAGTGCCTGTTGCGAGTATGTGCATCCAGTGCCTGTTGTGTGTGCATCCAGTGCCTGTTGTGAGTGTGTGCATCCAGTGCTGGTTTTGAGTGAGCATCCAGTGCACTTGACTCCCACCTAGCCTCTTAATAGCTGTCCATTCACCCTGTTCATGTGGAATTGTCCAAACGAAAATAGGGTTTGTGCGCATTAGCTCCAGAGGCCCAACCCTTCTAGCAGGTGCAAGTAATGGATACCAACTCCAAAAGCTGTTTAAAGATGAAACTGGAAAACCTCACCCTCCCTGTGGATGTTTTCTCTTACCAAGTATATTTTGGAATAATCTCCTCTCTGTTGGTCAAATAAACTGTCACTGTGGGTGTGGTGGGGTCGGTGGAGGTTTGGGGTGTGGGTTGTTAGACTGCGGGGTGGTTATGATTCATTGTTGATTGAAATTTGAGTCTGGACTGTGTGACCTTGGTATCATCATGGAAACTCCCGGGTGAGTGGCCACCCAAAGCATGGCACTCTGGGGCTTGGCAAGGTCCCTTCTGGAACTCGTCACCAGGTCTGCATAGGGCCAGGCCTCAGTTCAATGTCACCTCCATGGGGAAGGCTTTCAGGAGGGTCTGCATATGTTATAGGCTGTCCATAGGGGCTCATTTTTGTACTGTAACACATGGAGGGATTCTCTGTCCACAGGAGCTGCAAGAGAAAACAGAGAAAGGAATGGGGGCAGGGGGCATGAAATGAGGTTACTGGTTTGGTAGCTTGAAGTCAATCCGCTCAAGGAACATGAAGGAGGGGTACGAGGCATGACACTATAATGCCTTTGAGCTCTCACAGGATCTAGAATTTGGGCTTGAGCTTCAGGTTCCTGTCAAACTACATCATATTCAGACGGCCTGGTCAATGCTTTTCCTCACCTTGAGTATCAGTTTCTCACGTGTATGAGAATTCCTCTCCCCTGTGAGTGCAGTGTGATGCCCACAAGAAGCTGCCTACAAGGGTAGGGTGGGGCAGGGTGGGGTGGTACAGCCAGGGTAAGGTGGGGTGGGGCAGGGGGATCTGGAAGAACACCTCTGCAACAAGGAAGACATAAGCACGTATCTTAACTTTCCCCCCAACACAGGCTGGGGTGTACCTCACCTTCTTCAAGCTTCTGATTGCTCATGGGCAAATTGCCTGTAGTAATGCTTTCCAACCTCTGTATCTTTAGGCTTCACATCTGTGAACCCAACCAAGGGTGAATGGAACATTTTAGAGAAAACTTGTATTGAACATATGTAGGCATTTTCTTGTTATTATTAGCAAAATGTCTCACCCTTGATAGTATTAAGTATTAGAGATTATTGAAGTTATAGGAGACGGTGCCCATAAGAGACATGCAGATGCTGTGCCATCTATAGTAGGACTGGAACAGCTTTATATTTTGATGTCTGCAGAGATTTCCAGAGCCAATCCCTAGATTGAAGGTATCAATGGTCTCTTGAACTTGGACATTTCCAAAGGCTATTGAGAGAACCATGAAGAATATATATTATTTAACATAAAGTGTTGTTAAGGTAATTATTATTGTTTGAAGCCTTATAAATTTAGACTCAGCCACACTCAAAAATAAAATGTTGCTGTGATGTTTCATGTTAAACACCCAAACTCACAAAGAAAAAAAAAGATGGATTAAATCAATTCCACAAATGGCATGGCCTCATCCTTGGTCTGTACCCAGTGCAAGACAAAAAGTGGTAAATGATTTTGGACTTGAGTGAGTCTACTGTTGTAAGCATATACCGGAGCCCAGTGCCCCTCACCCTGTCTGATGCTGGGACCCTTTAATCCAGCTCCTCATGTGGTGGTGACCTCCAACCACAAAATTATTTCAAACTTTTTGCTACTTCGTAACTGTATTTTTGTTACTGTTATGAATCCTGATGTAAATACTTTTGGAGATGGAGGTTTACCAAAGGGGTCATGACCCACGGGTTGAGAACTGCTGCTCTAGAGGATTTCTTTCCACCCTTTGCCCACAGCTATGCCAGCCGTTCACACGTTTGGGTTCCACCATTGTCCCCCTGGAAACCACGCAGCTGCTCAGCTATCTTATCCTGAGATGCGCATGCCCTGTGGCCTGTCTCACAGTATTGCCTGGTTCATTTGTGGACACTAATAAATAGATGGCCTGTGACTCAGAGAGGCAGGCTGGAAGTGACCTTCTGTGAGTCTGGGTCATGGATTTGTTTGCAAGAACACAGACACACAAGTGGCCACTGACAATCTGTGCTCCAACATCACATATGGGGCATATTTTGCTCAGAAACATGCCATGTTAGTTGTTGAAACCTTTTTTGCATTCCCTGAAACAAATGGCACCATGGGGTATTTTCTTTTAAGGAGCAGTAAATAAAAGTCTTTTATGTTGACAATGATAATATTATATTCCACAATTGATTTGCATTTTTCTATTCTGTGGATCTTTCTGCTTGGTATAAATCCCCAGGCTGAAACACACTGGGTCTCACTCAGGGATCAGCAATGGGTTTTGTCTCTGGCCTGGACAGCTATTCACACAGATTCTGACTGCAGGGATCTGGCTGTGCCCATATGTGAAGAAGCAATGCACAGTACGGAAGACGGTACATGTGCGTGCAAGTTTGGGCAGGTGCACATGGAGCCTGCAAGGATTCTCCAGGGATTCTCCATCAACCTGATATCCAGAGGGCGCTGGTCTGAGCTACATTATCCCCAAGCCCTGCTAGCTGGCTCCCCAGGAAAGCAAGAATGCACACAAATTCCTTTTGGGGGCTTATGGAAGAGCTGAGTCCCCATCATTTCCTGTGGGCCTTTCTGAGCATCATAAGATCCTCTCTCTTGCATCAGCCAACCCAGGAGCTGCTGATAGACCATGGCACAAGCTTAAGCCAGAGTTAACCTTAACCATTGACCACCCACTGAGCACTTGTCCTGTGCTAAGCATTATCTCATTAAATCCTCACCACAATCCTGCAAGGTAGGTGCTGTGTTACCCCATTTTACAGATGAGGGGAACCAAGGCCTACAGTTCCACAGCAGATAACTGGCAGCAGAAGAATTCAACCTCTAGGAAAGTCTGGATGTACTTATTGGTGACAGAAGAGGATGTTTGCCTTGGGAAGCCATCCGTGGAGATCATAAAAACCATTCCTACACCTTGCCTTGAGCTAACAGAATGAAAATACCCAGAATGGACGAGTGGCTGTAATGAGGTGGTTGTGTAGCTTGCATTATTTAGTACAAACAAGGCTCTCTAACTTCTTCTTATTTAGACCAAGGCAGTGTCCCCTCTGCTCTTCCTGTGGAGTTTCTTTGGAGGAGAAGGTGCAGGGAAGCACCTTTGGCTTAGCTGAAGAAGTTGCTGATAACTTTACCCTCGAGCCCTTAGGAAAAAAAGAGCAGACATGTCTACATCACCTTTGGGAGAAAGCCCCGGGCATGTTGGTGTCTGTGCCAGTAGGTTAGGATAAACAAGAGGAATTTCTGGACACTCAGCTTTAAGTGGAAGTGTCTGTGGCTGGATCAGCACAGAATACTTGTTTATTGTGTTTCAAGCCCGTCGTCCCTTTTTCCTAGCCTAAGGAAGACTCACTAAGAGGAGTATATAGAGGGAGGTTGAGATATGATTTCTCGTTTTCTCTCTTTTTTTTTCCCTGTGAACTTAGCCCAGGAAACACTTGAATGGTTGTTTTCAAACGGAGCTATAAAGTGCAGCATTTGTGAGTGAAATTGTCCCTCTTACTTTCAAGATAATTGACTTTTATTTTTCATTTTCTAGCTCCTCCAGAAAAGTCAAAATGTTCTTTTGTAGAGCTTGGCTTCCCTGTGGGTGATTTTCCAAGGTGAGACTTCATTAGCCAACATTTGAGTGTGGCAATGGCATCCAACATGGACAGTCAGTACTAGCTGCTACCTACAGACAAACTCCAGGATCAAGCCTTAGAGAATGTGCTGATTTTATTATATTCTCACTTGAAACATTCTAAGAAGTTCACACATGCCCTTGAAGCCATGAAGCCATGGCAGGGGTTGGGGAGGTGCTGGACTTCTGTGTAGAATTGAATCTTCCACATGATGGTGCAGGGTGGTCATTGGGAAAGCAGGGAGCCTTTGGGTACTGTGTCCTAGCCATGTTTTCCAGTCCTGGCAAATGAAAGCTAATCTTAGGTGGCATCAGGACAAGGCTTTACCTCACACTGCATCCTTCAGTGACACCACAAAGTGTCTTTTCAATTCTTGGTCCTTCTGAACATGTGAAGGAAAAAAATCTCAGCTTTGTAAACTTGTATCTGCCATCATGAGAAAAGGCGAGTCAGACCTTGGTCTTGGGCATTTTGAAGGTAACAGTTCCTGATTTGGAGGTATTAAGCTTTCATTGCTTTATAAAACATGCTAGCCTCCCCTCCAACCATAATTACTCTATGGCAGTTTTAAAGGTAAGATGGAATTTTATTTAAAAGCAGATCGGTGTATTTTTCTCCCATTCTATGATGCCTTTGGTTGGGCCAGAATGCGTTGGCACAGCACTGTGGTCCTCCAAGATTCAGTGCAATGGCTAAGGCAGAGCATGAGGCTGGCTACACTCTGATCGTTACTGTTTTCTCAAGAGTCACACTGAACCAAGACCATGGCCACTGAGAATAAGGATGGGGTCATCTCCCCTGTCCTCACTCCTGTGAGCCCTGGCCTCCTGAGTCTGCTCACCTTACAACGAGGATTACGAGTGGTTGGGAGAAAAGTGTCAGTCTTAATTTTAAGCAGAGCTGGTGATGTGGCTAAGAAACTTGTATCTTTAAGGTTCAGGTTGCCCACCTCAGGCCAAGTGACTCCTGTTTTCTTATTTCTGGGGTTCAGGCCTCTGGAAGGTGAGCTCTACTTTACCCCCGCAGCCTGCTGAAGATGTATGCTCCAGGGGCCAGTAATGGATGGAACAGGTGCAGATGGGCTGATGGATGCAGCTATAGCAGCCACAGCACGAAGATCAAGTCACACGTGAGTTCTGAGCTACAGCCTTTCCTCTGCTTAGGCTGCAAATCTTTGGCAATCGGAGACAGGCTCTGAATTAAGCTTAATTAAAATTCACTCTTAATTAGGGCCATTACTTAAAATCAACTCTATGTAATAAAGCTGTGTAATCATAATTAAGCCCCAGGAATGGAATTAGGAAGCAGGGAATGTGAAAGCCAAATACAAGGGCCTGATGTCGGTGGGGGTGACAGAGCCTTCTTCAATTAACAGGATTTATAAGTAAACGAGGATCAGCCAGTTGTGGTGAGGACTTAGGTAGCCACAGGCATGGTGAGCACATCAGAAAGGGGACTTGAAGAAAGTAGACCTCAGGGGCAATGGGCTCAGGTAGTGTGATGGGTGACAGGGACAGTCACACTGTCCACACTGTCTTTAACTTCAGATCCTTGCTTCCTACGGAACTCTTGTTAGGGGAGTTTGGATCAGAGCAGCCAAAGTCAGTGCCTTCCACCTGTTTCCTGGCTGCTGATGTCAAAGTCATAGTGCTCGATCCTAAAGTATAAGAAGGAGAAAAGTGAAGTGACAGCTGGTGGCACTCTCCTGCTTTGACATCATTAATAAGCCACCAAAGAGTGGGAACATAATTTGGAAATGAAAGGGTCAGTTTTGCAGGTTGTACGTACCAAATGCTGGTAGTGGTCTAGGGTGTTGTTTCCTTCTCTATATTGAGCTATGGTGTGGGGAATTGAAGTAGGCAGTGCCTTCAGGTTGTTCTGATAAATATAAAGCATTTATACAGCATAGTGTCTACTGTAGTGCCTACAAAAAAACCAGCAAGGTTTATACAGTTTTAATAGACATATGCTGCATTAAGCACTGTTGTTTATATGCATGAGACGGCTATTGGCCATAGTCGTCATATCATAGTAAATAGACATAATTTTCTCCAATTTATACGTAAATAACTGTGGACTCAGAGAGGCTCAGGAACTCACATAGGACGTGTAACATCCCATGGGAAGGAAGTGCGTAGACAGAGCCACACATGCTGTTGTCATGAAGACAATCTCTGCCCCAGCTTGTCACTGAGCAGAGTCAGTGATCCCACTGGAGAACACGTGCCTAGAAACACATGCCTCTCAAAGGAGGCGCTCTCAAGTCTAGTTTCTAGGCCCAAGCCTATGTGTGCCCAAGAAATTCTCTTGCTCATTCTAACTCTGCTTGCTCTTTCCAGAGTTATGGAGCTGGAGCAGAAGGGAAAACATAGACAGTTCCTTCTCCCAGCTTCCTCTCCAGTTCATCTTCTTTGCTCGCGGTTCTTGGGCTTATTCTCAGAAGTGGTAAGGGGCTATAGACAGCCGTGATCTTCACCACCCTTTTCCCTTTTATAGCCCCTATTTCTCCAGGAGTGTCCCCTCCTGTGGACAGGTAAAGCTCTGCACACACATCCTCTCTTTTATTCTGCATCCAAGCTTCAGAAGTTGGGATCATCATCTATGCATTGCAAAAGATGAAACTGAAGCTAGGGCAGGCAAAGCTCAATGGGCAGTGAAATGTGTCATTTGATCCCACTTGAGATTTTGGTTCACCCCAAGAGATAGCATGCCCTTCCAGAGGTGCAGGGTGGAGTGGGTCCTCCCAGACAGTTTCTGCCCATGGCAGCATCAGAACTGAAGTTACATCTGTGATGCTGCCAACAGCTCACAGCTCACAGCTCACATTTCCCCAGCAGCCTCTGCTCCACACAGCAACTCCCCTTGACACGTGCAGGCCTCAGAACTCACTCAGCTCATTTCTTGTGATTGACCATCAAGACAACACAAGGTAGAAATTCAGCTGGAGTGAGAGGGCAGGTCTTCATGGAGTCATCCAACTCCGACTTTTAATATCATCATTAAGGGAATGATATACATGCTAATGTTGTTTGGGACAGCTATATTCAAAAGGTTAGATACAAAGGTCTTGAACCCTTTACAGGTTTGGCAAGGCTGTGTTGGCATTTCTCCATTTGTTCAGGAACAGGAACCATCACTAGAAAGAAAGCAGGGTACAGGCTAACCTGTGAAGGTCTGGAGCATAATCTAGTGGTCACCCTTAGTCATCTTTGATTGGGACCTTTGTGCTTTTCTGCTCCCTAGAGAGGCCATCTTGATTAGAGGCATGGGTCTGGAGGGAGGGGCACTCTGGAAAGGAAAGTTCATGGTTAGCTCCAGTTAGCACTACAAATCAGCCATGAGCCTCTTGCTCTCCAGAGAAGGAAGAACGTGGCAGGTAAGAGAGTTAGAGACCAGCTTAGGTTACCCAGGCTCCACTCTCCTCCAGAGCGGTGCCTCCCCGCCCCTCCCTTCCCATCACCACACCAAGCTTCCGATGTGGAGGCCCTGACCTGTATGAATCCAACATGGAGAGCAACCATAGAGTGGGTTAGTGCCATACGGGAGGCGAAGGCTCCCTCGTGTGTGTGGTTGGCGTTCAGGTGCTTACCGACCCCAGCTCCTGACCAGAGCATGACCCCTTTGTCCTTCAAGATCGTTTGCCTCTATTTACACTAAATAGAGGCAGCTCCATTTTTGAGTTCCTGTGTTTTGGGCAAGCCAAGCTGGAGGTCCCCACAGCCGGTCCAAGCAGGCATCAGCTGTCCTGGAGATGGTCACATGAAAGGTGCTCCCAAGCTTACTCCTCTGACAACGTTTAGCAAACAGCTTATCTCCCAGAAAACAGGTGAGGTAATGTTTATGAAACATCACCCTGTCCCCTTCACCAGGCTGTGGGGTGCTGGTGTGACTGAACATTGCTGCTGATGGCTGGGTAACCCTGCCCCCTCCTCCCCTCAGTAGGGTAGGAAACCACTATCTAACCTTCCCACAGCAGATCTGGAAAGAGTGACGCTCTATAGGTGTGTCCAGTGACTTTAAGTCTTCATGGCTTAAGAGGTACCTGTAGATGAAATGGACATAGTTTTCTTTAGGACGAATCAGACAGAGAATATGAGGGCATTTTTCCCTAAAGTTGTAAAAAAAAAATCAGTTGGTGGCCTAACTGGGAAGCCAGGTCTGACCCCACTCTCTTCTGAACTGATCTGCACTAAATATTCATTTAAAGAAGTAAGGATGAATAAATGGATAGCTACATGGGTGGACAGGAAATGGACAGCTGGTCTGGTGTGGTGGCATGTGCTTGTAATCACAAAACTCAGGAATATAAGGCAGGAGAATTGTGAGACTCAGTCCAGTGTGGACTACATGTAAGATGCTGTTTCAAACAAATAAATGGGGGAAATGAGGAAGGCAAGGAAAGAAGGAGGAAGTAGTGAGGGGAAGACACAAAGGAAGAGAAAGAGAGGTGTTGATGGGAGAAGAGGAGGGTGGAAGAGGGGGGAGGGGAGGAGAGGAGAGGAGAGACTAGATAAGAGGTTAGAGAAGGGAAAGTTAAGTTGTTGGTTCTGGAAGAATACACTGAAATCTGCAGTCTCTGGAGTAAGAATGGGAAGGTTGGGGTGTGTGTGTGTGTGTGTGTGTGTGTGTGTGTGTGTGTGTGTGTGTGTGTATGTGTGTGTGTGTGCACGTTTTGTGTGGGTTTGAGTATATGTGTGTGTATGTGTGTGTTGTATGTGTGTAGTCAGAAGAAAGACCGTCATACACATTACTTTTTATTCTTGTTCCCCTGTCCCCTCTGAACTACTGTAATTCCTCAGTGTGAGCACATTTTCAATGTCCCTCTCTCCTTTCTTGCCTTCTGTCTCTGCAAAACCTTCCACAAGGATCAGAGCCACACTGCAGAGAAGGTCCAGGAGATGATCTGAGAAAGCCACAATCATTCTCTCTCCTCTGATGCTCTCAGATACGTGGGCAGCTCCCACATGTGCTGCGAAGAACAGCCATGGTGAGTGGATGAAACCCAGATTTTGACGACTGAGAGCCACACCAAGGCTGCTGCCCCAGTGACTTCTATCCAGAACTGATGATCACAGACTCCCTTGGTGGTGCCCTGAGGAGAGAGATTTTCTTCCCTGCTCTTTGTGAATGTGGCAGATTTTAAATAACTTCCATGCTTAGCAGCTTGGAAGTGGTTAAATGAGTGTTGTTTTGGCTCATGATGGAGTAATGTGCATTAAGAACAAACCATAAACCCCACCTTTCCACAGGCAATGCTATGGTGAAACAATCAAGCAGACATTGCAGTCAGAGTCCTCGGGGCCGAGTGTGGAGAAATCAGGCCAGCATATGACAAAAAGTTAGCACTTATGGCTACAGAGCTTGCATTATTTTTCAACATTTTTTCCCATTTCCAAATTGCCGTTTTCATTGTAAACATTTTATAAATAATGACCTCAATTTTCATAGGGAAATGAAAGCAAAGTGATTCATTTGGGTGGTAGGGTCACAATTTATTTTTATGTATTAGTTTATTTTGCTTATAGAAACAGGGCATTAGTAGGTATCCCGGACCAGTCTTGAATGCACTACATAGCCCAAGCTGGTCTCAAACTCACAGTGGTCCTTCTGCCTCAGCTTCTGGGATGATGGAACTACAAATGTTTGCTGCCGTGCCTGGCTTCCCACTTGACATTATAGTTATTAAATTTTAGGCACTTTCTGTGTTGACTGTTATACTGGTCATCCTATTTGACATGGTTTTAAAAATGCAGGTGGCAAGGGAAACAGATCCGTTGCTAAGCAGCCCATGTTTCAGGCTCCCCCTTGACTCGTTCCTGGCAAATGGTTGGGTTGCCATTTCATGAGCTTCTCAAATGTGCAGGTCAACTGACCCTGGGAAGTAGTGTGGGGGTGAGAAACATTAAGGAGGAAACTATGCCAGCCCATGAGTGGGGTCAGTCATGGTCTAGCTGGGGAGACAGGCTCTTCACCGTACAAGTTACAGGTGCCACCGTGAAGTTTCTTAAGAGTAAAATTAGCAGTGTCTGTGGCTTCGAAGTCACGCCTTCTGCTCCCCTCCATTCCCATTCCCTTCTGCTGCCTTGTCTGTGAATGTAAGCAACGTCATCCTGTCTTTGTGAAGATTAAGTGACGTCTCATGCTAAAGGTGAAGCAAATCCATCCTCAGTGTGGGTCCTATGCTCAGCATCATATTGAAGGTGTGTGTGTGATCAACCATCCGCAAACCAGGACTCCGATGTGCAGAGTTGCTTTTGGTTCACTGTAGAGCTGGTGGTTTCATTCCCAGCAGGCGATCTATTTCCCTTCTGTGCCTAACTGAAATGTGTTCTAAACCTCACCATATGGCTTTGCAGAAAGAACAGTCAACTTTTCAGTCAAAGATCAAAGGATAAATTAATCTGCTTCAGTGAACATGAGAGGAAGCCAGCCCTTTTTCAATATTCTGTATGTTGTGACTCTGTCTATACTGCTGCTGGGGCTCAGGGTATCGAAGAGTCCTTCTGAAGCCCATGGTAGTGACACAGCCTCACATGGCTTGACTTCTCACCGTGGGTGTGACACAGGCAGAGGCACTGCAGAAGGTCATGACTGGAGAGCAGAAGGAAAGGATGGGAAAGGGCTGTGCATAAGGAACAGACCCAGGGACCCTGTAACAAAGCAAAGACCCTCCAGGTAAGCTTGGAAGTCCAGGAAACCATCAAGCGAAGGGGAGCTCAGAGATAAAATCAGAGGAGGAAATCCATATCGGCGTTCACATCATTCCATATCGATATTAGTCTCTGTCCTTTGGGTCATTGACTTCTTAGAGATCCCCCTCCATCCATTTACCATCCTGTCCTGCCTCATCCTGCCCCATGCTTGGCATTGGTGTAAAGGAGAAGAACACAGAGACCATTCTTGAACAAGGAAGCTGTGTCGGAGAATAGAAAAGGGGTCGACTGTACTTCAGGGAGATGGGAGGCAAGGTAGGGTCTGAGGCCAGATGTGCAGAAAAGGTTAAATGCTGTCCAGGAGAGCAGCAGCTGGAGCTGGGTCTTCAAGGGTGGTGTACACTGTGCCCAGCAGATGTGACTGACAGAGGTACTTTCAGCTGCTTCAGGAACAGCGCAGTGATACATGGGAACCTTTGCTGTACCTGCATCACAGCTGAGTTTCAAGAGTCCTGAGGCAGAAGGGGTGCCATGCAGTGGGAAGGCCCAGGGAGGTCACATCTTATAGGCTAAGGGAACTACTGCAGTAACAGGGGGTAGAGCCCCCACACATGCAGCTGCAAGCTTCTTGTGTGCTTAGGAGCAGAGGTTACAATGAATAATTTTGGGGTACAGGTCTCTCATCTTCGATCGCTATGCCTTCAGTTGGGAGAGGAGAATTATATTAGTCTATATTTTCCTTTATCGGATGGCTTTAGAAAAGCACACAGGATCCATATGAGGTGGATTCATTCATTCATTCATTCATTCATTCATTCACTGAGAACAGCTCTCTGCATCCATTTCTGATTAGTACTGCTAACATTTCTTTGGGGGATGTACAGGTTATCAAGACCTTTTTCTAACTTCAGGAACTCTCTCCAGCCAGGAGTAGGAAGAGGTACATACTGATTCCACAGTGTTATCTGTGGGTCACTGTTCCTCCTTCCGGACTTTGGTGGACTTGAAATTCTCTCCGGGGACATGCTGGCTCTTAACCCAGGACCAACACATCCTGAAACTCAATTCCCTACACCCGTTTCTCTAGCCACCATCTCTTTAGTTTCAATAATATCCATCAGAGTCCCCTTCAGCACACGCACAAGCTTAGCATGTGTTGTCTTCTAAGCCCCCTAGTCCAGGCTGCATGTACTCTAACCTCAAATTAATGTTACTTCCTTGGGAACATTTTCTCAATCTGTTTGACTAGACTAAGTCTTTGACAGCTTTGCACTCCCTAATGTCCCTCATAGCTCTTATTCCAGCCATTATTATTTTGCATTTATTTACTCAATAGTTGTAATGATGTTCATTTTATCATTATTAATAATCAAATTTATTGTAGTATAAGTCATATATAAGATAAGGCCCTGTTTCGATGAGTATAGGCAAATGTTTACAAAGCTTATATACTTGTTAACCATCATCATGTCCTAATATGGAACATTCCATCTCTTCAAAAGTTCAGTGCTCCATCTCAGTTATTCATGTGGTGCACATGAGGGGCCAACCATTCAGATTGCCGAGAAACACTGTTCTCATTGGCTGCTTGGAGTTGCCCCTGGTTCCTCAGGCACCCTTCAGTTTCTTCAGGAGATACAATTCTGAGAATTCACACGGGTGGCCTTTGAAAGCGATGTGACCCATCTTCAGTGATGTGACTTCTCTGAACCCATGCTCAACAGCTAGCTGTGCCAACACAGAAAGTGTGCTACCCCACCCCTTACCAGGCTGAACTTTTGGCCAGAGAAGCCTGCCCATCTCTGACTCCCTTCAGAATCACTGATGCCTTTGGGAGATACATTGAAGTTCCTGACCAACAATGAAGCTGTATGGCTGGTGATGGCAGGCAAATCCTTTTAGCCTTAGGACCTTGGACTTTCTTGTTTGTAGAATGGAGACAATGCTATCTTAACAGGATCATAAAGCCAACCCAGGGGTGTGAGGGTCTATGTTTTCTGTTCAATTTCTCTCTGGACCTTCAGTTTCTTTCTCTGTCATGTAATGGTCAAACTACAGTTCTCTCAGGTGCCTTCCCTCTTAGACCTTGCTGGGACTGGAAAGGGGCCTAAAGTTTTCCAGCACAGGAAAAATTGAGGTAAGAGAATGTCCAGTTTCTCTGACAGTCCCTTTCCTGAATAAAGGAAGTCTGCTTCAGTGTCTAGAGCAGGCCCGTGTTTTTTGGATCACTGGACAGATATCTTAGCTATTTTGAGGCCCATTGGGGAATGTAATAGAACTCCCAGTTTCCACATGTGACCCCAAGTGCCATGGAGCATGCCCTTTGCTGGGAACTAAGCCTTGATGGGGATAAATGCATCACAAGGGAAGGGAAGGGAAGGGAAGGGATAGTGTTCCATTTATAAGCCAGTAAGTAGATCCAGTTAAAATCAGTTCCAGATAGGCCCTGTCTTCCATCACTGAGCAACAGAGGACTTGTGGGGGCCTACTATGTGTCAAGTGCTTAAGCTACATTATCACTGTCAACTGATAGAGGGAGCAGCTCTTATCTGCAGATGGACAAAGGAGCTTCTTCCACTTGGCTTCCCACCCATCTTGATGAGCTCTGGGTAGGCAGAAGGGGGCACAGCGTGTGATGCTGTGTGGTCAGAAGAAGGGGGCGGTGGCTTCTGGTTGAAACAGGAGAATGTCAAAATACCAGGAACTTACTGTTACTTTTAATTATCCAGACCTTGTGACCGGACCTGGTGGCAGCTGGTAGATCCTTGGATTCCAAGAACGGATGTGCACTCTGCAGCATGCTCAAGGGCAGAGTGGGAAGTGTTGTCAGAAACAAACAACAACGTTATTCCCAAATCATCACCTCCAGTGCTTAGGATTTCCAGTAGGGGAGTGGAGCTCTAGAAACAGTCAGTGGAAGCCGTGTCTTCTTCGCTGAGCTCTTCAGATAGCATCATCATGTGTGTTCTTTTATGTCCGAAGTCCGTGCTATTCGCTGATTAAGAGCAGCTCCCAGAGGATTGTACCCAGATGCTTGCTGGACCACCAGCCCCAAATTGCCTGGTTCTGCACCCTCAGAATCTGTGCCAGCCTGAGAGTGGGCTGTGGCTCAGGGTCCATTTTGCACTGGCATCCGGGAGCCCAACTCTGTGGATCATGGGTCCCCACTTCACAGTCTAAAGAGAAGTGCCTCCTCTGCTGTGTACTGGCTGCAGCCTCCCCATGCTAAGTCAGTGCTGTTGGCAGTGACTTGGAGAAGCTGTCATGCAAATCAAATGGTCACAAAGGAGAATGGAGAATGGATGAAGGCAGATAGGATAAAGGTGTGGTGGTGACAGTGGCGGGCACACTGAGCTCACAGGAAGCAAGGACATGGCAGTGGGTGATGCTCAGGGGGGGCTGCTGTCAGCATAGCTCTCCTCCTCGTGAGTGAGTGATTAGGGGCATTGAGGTTCAGCTTTCCTATTTGTGAAAAAGAAGGCCCTGCTAGTGTCTCCATCAGAAGTTAGTAAGTTAGTTACTCTGTTTGGTTGGTTGGTTTTGTTTTCCAAGGCAGGATTTCTCTGTGTAGTCCCGGCTGTCCTGAAACCAGCTCTGTAGACCAGACTGGCCTCGAACTCAGAGGCCTTCCTGCCTCTGCCTCCCGAATGTTGGGATTCAAGGTGTGCACCAACACATCCTACCACAAGTTTGTGTTTACAGAGATGTAGTGAGATGCTGTGTTAAAACCACTGCCTTCTCACAAGTGCTCGCTAAAACTATCTGCATTGTCAAGTAGCCATCCAATCCTCTAAAGGCGGAGTGTGGGAGACATCATTGTGATTTGAAGGCAGAGAAGTCGCAGGCAATGGCTGGACCACCCTGATGTGCAGCGCCTTCATTTTGCACCCTCTTGCCACTCATGTGTGCCACTCCCAGTACTCACTGGTGAGGGGTGGCAGGGCGAAAGCAGAGCTTCCTCGGCCTCTGAACAGCCTCTTCTAGACCAGACTTAACCAGTCTTCTGAAAAGCTGGGACAGGTTTTAGAACTGCAGCAGGATGACCTCAAGGGGGCAGCACAAGCTTGGCAAACCCCCGGACTGACCACCAGGACTCTGCTGAGTTGGCTGCCAAGGCAAAGCAGAGACAGCCGTGTTACCAGGTTGGTGCCTAGCTAGGCTTCAAGGGTGGAGGCACAGAAGGCACATTGAGTTAGGCAATGTGACCTGTCCTGATGCCATACACACCTTACACTGTCCAATACACGGGATTAACTGGAACAACTGATATGAGGGCCCCCCTCCTCCCTCCAGTGATAGGGCACAAGCTGGGGCTGGAGAACAGAGCTGCTATATTGAGTGATCTCTAGCTAAGACTGCATTTCTAAGACCACTCAGGATTCCAGGACATTTGCGATGGCTGCGCTCAGCCCTTCTGATCGCTACTCACTGTATGATTCTGGGTCCACGGATGACCAAGCTCTTGGACCCGCCCCAGATCTCTGAGGCAGAAACTATGTCATTTTGGTCAATGGTCCAAGGACATTTGAAGGACACAGCTTGCCTCAGAAAGTCCTGAAGGGTGAGAAAGGGGAGACTATGGCCATTGATTGATCAACCCCTACCTAGCCCCAAGCCTCATGCTGCATAAATGCTACCCTAAGTATTTCTCACCTCTGTGCTATTTCTTACATGTCCTTTATGACAAGGAACTAGATCAGGCCCAGAGAGGTCAGGTGACCTGCCCAGGGACAAAGAGTAGCCAGTACTTAGGGTAGTCTCAGATCTCAGGGCTGTCTGGAACTATAACTGGGAGTGGCCATTTTCCAAAGGGCCAGCCTGGAGCTGAAAAGGCCATGTTGATGATGCCCCTGTTCACAAGAGTGGGTTCTGACTTGGACTCCTACCTTGTTCTATGTGGATGTCTGAAATACATTTTATTGTTCAACGCCAAGAAGCAGTATCTATTCTGGTCTATAGCCTCTTCCTGAAAGAGCTCAGTCCTGATCAGACCAGTATCTGTGGTCCTTGAGCCGGGACATTTGGACAGGAAGGTGGCTAACAGCAGGGAGGAGGGCTGGGGACAGAAGCTCTGAGACAATCCTATTTTTGAACCTCTTCTACTTTTAGCCAGCAGGCCCCTCAGTTCTGCTCCTCTGTGTTTAGAGCTTCCCCATGTTTTCACCATGGGAGCAGCAGCTCTCCTGCTTTCTCTACCCTGGTCACTTGCAGCTACCCTGTGAGTTCCCTTGGGAGGAAGGGCTCAGGCTGTTGAGTGAGCAGCACAAAAGCCAGTTGTCACTGAGAACTGCTGCTGGCTACAACCTTGCTTCTAGAGAATGGTTTTCTCTTGGGGTGGTCTCTGGCTCTGCTGGCGTGTCTCCGGGAGACTTGGATTCTCTTTGTGAGTGGTACTGTGGGGATTATGCCAATTGATTCTTGCCCCAGGAATTCAGATGCATATTTCCCCACACTTGTATCTCCCTACCCTGCCCCATTTCATTCCATCTATAATCTGTTTGTCTCAATTTCTGTACTATTTAAATTAGTTACTTGAAAGTAAAATAAAGTAAGTCAAAAGTCTCCTCCCAGACTCAATAGCTCAAAACTCATGGGAGAACTCTCCCCCTATGGTTTTGCTCTGATGTGCTTTCCCCACCTGAGATTGCAGGGGGGGGTTGTCCTGAAGGGTCTTGCCACCCATCCACAAAGCGCCTGCTTCCTCCACAGTCTATGAGTGATGAGGACAAGAAGAGAGGCTGCTCCATCTCCTTCAGAGGGCCAAATATGGGTCTCCTCCAGCTTTTTACTGATGAAGGCAGTACCCAGACCTTTGATAGATTGGTTCCAAGAGCAGAACCATTAACAATACTGGCCATTCGACACCAAGGCAGCTCCTTGGGCTGTTCCATTATTCTTGCATCAGACAGCTCTCATTTCTGAAATCTTTCTGAGCTCTCCACGCCGGCATCTGTGTCAGCTAGACAGATCCAGAGCACTGGGTGTGATGGTGCTTCCTAGCACTGGGCCAGTCTCAGAATTCCCAAATTCACGTACACGCTTCCCTTTCTGGACACTTCCAAGTCCATATCACATCGTGGCTACTTTCTACTCCTATTTCCTAAGGTCAGAAAAATGGTGGACAAGACCATCCACAGATGTAGTATGGCTGGCTCAGACTCAACATGGTCCTATCCCCTGGCACCACATCTAGAGGCCCTCTGGAATGCTGTGTTGAATCAATAAATCTGACTCCAAAAGAAATGTTGCAAGTGATGTGTTCACCTTGACTAGGAACTGTATTTCTGAAACTACAAGCAGGAGCGATGAAAGCTCTTACGGATCTATGTTCATGGGCAGCATGTGAAGCAACGGTATGATTGTCAAGAGGAAACTGGAAAAACTCCCAAGACTCCTGCAAATCAAGTTCAATGAAATCAGTCAGCTGTGGGAGTCTACCCTTGTGGATTCAGAAGCTCTGGATCATCATGAGGGCTTGGTAATCCACCAGGAGACAGGCATGATTCACTCAGGAAACAAGCACACAGATAGCTGTGTGTCACTGAGTGCAGAACACATATCTCAGTATTCAGTAATGTCAGTATTCAGAAGCAGAGACATGAGCATCCTGAAGGCACAGCAGGAGTATAGAGTAAGACGTTGTCTCAACACACACACATACACACACACACACACACAGATGTCTCAACACACACACACAGATGTCTCAACACACACACAGACACACACACACGCTCACACACACACACACACACAGATGTCTCAACACACACACAGACACGCACACGCTCACACACACAGAGAGAGAGATATCTCAACACACACACACACACACAGATGTCTCAACACACACACAGACACACACATGCTCACACACACACAGAGATATCTCAACACACACACACACACACACACACACACACACACACACACACAGAGAGAGAGGAGGGGGAGTTTCCTATACTTCTACTCCTTTGTATGGACAGGTATGTTTTTATAACCCCAAACACATCTGTGAACTGATCCACACCAGCTACCAGCATCCCTTGCATGGGTGGGGGAAGAACAGCACAAAGTCAAAAAGGGAGATTTAAGATTTGATTCATTTATATTAATTTCTGAACTGTTTTTCCTACTTAGCTTTTATTTTTTTTTTTCTGCAGTGAAATAAAGCTGTCAGAGGGGACCCTTAGAGGAAAGTCCTCAGTGAATGAAAAGAAGGACTAGATAAAGGGAAGCAATACTGACACTGCTATTGGCAAGCCATCCTTAAGAATTGAGATGTTTACATGTTCCGTCTTCTTTACCAATATGCAAATAAGCCAGTCCAGAGCTGATAGAGCCTGTATTGTCTCTGTCGTCAAGCTCCTGAGCCAGGAGCAAGGGATCTCCCCAGCACAGCCAAGTGTGTGTGTGTGCATGCGTGAGAGAGAGAGAGAGAGAGAGAGAGAGAGAGAGAGAGAGAGAGAGAGAGAGAGAGAGAGAGAACAAGGTCTTACTATATACTGAGATTACAGAAGACATGTGTTCTGTACCCAGTACTACACAGCTTTCTGGGTGCTGCTTTCCTGACCAAGTTGTGGTTGTCTCCAGTGGAGAAGTGTAGTTTAGTCTAGACATCACTGTGCATCTGACAATTTGCTGGGTATGTCAATATGTGTGGGTGCGTGCACCCCAGGCCCCGCCACATGTGCACACATAGAGTTCAATGAATGCAGGAAGATTCCTGCATGGATTCTATCGACTCCATTTCCTAAACAAGGGCAGTGAGAACATATGAGTTTCTGACTCAGTTCTATCCTCTGAGTGGAGCCAGACCCAGTGCTGGCTACTGGGCTCCAAGTCAAAGTAGGGAGGTGCTGAAGTTCCCTGACTCATATCAGGAAATGTCTGCCTCAAAATGGTGCTGAGGATAACAGGAGAAGCTGCTCGTTGTGGAGTCTTAGGTACATTGTTACTCACACTTCATGAGGTATTATAAATGATAAATTTCTGCTCATCCTCGCGAGGCCCTAGTAGCAGGAACCATTCTTGTTCCTCATAGGGGAAGAAACTGAGTCACAAAGAAGATAGGTACTTTGGAAGGATGCAAACTCAGAAGGCTGAAGAAGGAGGTTTGAGTCCTGCCATGGCCCCAGATCATGGCCACACACTACAGTGACTCTAGCTTAAAAATGCCCTGCCCAGAACTCATTACGGGACACCAGCTGGTGCCAGTGCACAATCATTACTCAGAATTAACAACTCTGTATGGGTATTTTATCATAGATATTTATTTTGCTTCTCTCTCTCTCTCTCTCTCTCTCTCTCTCTCTCTCTCTCTCTCTCTCTCTCTTTCTCTCTCTCTCCTTCTCTCCTAGTTTGTCTTGACAGACTTTCTGAAGCTTCCAGGACTGATTTTGACCATCTCTGGGTCATCTCAGGGCATCTGGATCCCTAGCATGCTCTTGGCCTTCTACTACCCACTACTCAAACTCAGGGCCCTGTGCAGCCTGGCCTGCTGCCGCCTGCCTCCAGGGTGGCCAGACAAGTTCCTCCAGGGCTGTGTCAAGAACAAGGCCACTCTCATTTACCTAACAGAGTGTATGCCAGAACCCAGCCACTTCCTTCCCGCTCCAATGCTGTCTGCTCTGTCTGCCAATCACCTGGAACATAATTTATTTACCATTTTAAATTAAATTTAAACAGCCCCGTTCCTAAGAGGAAAATCTATAGCATAGGTGAAAAAAAATGGAGACGCAGTGTGACTTGCCACAGCAGAAGATAACCCTGCTCTGAAGATAAAGCAGAAGCAAAGTGCTCACACTGCTAGGTCTGCAGCATGCACAACACAGAGCTTGAATGGAGTAATCCCCATGCTGGAGAGGCAGTGAGGCAGTCCACCACCCACCAGACTTTCTC
Organism: Montemys delectorum; assembly: GCA_019843815.1. NCBI lineage: Eukaryota > Metazoa > Chordata > Mammalia > Rodentia > Muridae > Montemys > Montemys delectorum. The sequence continues at coordinate 31,184 of JADRCD010238581.1, forward strand.
CTCAATGGCACAGAGAGTATAGGAGAGCCGGTACCTGTGCTTTTTGGCACGGCTTTCTGAGTGTCACAGGGAATCATACTCCTATGAGGAATTGAGGCTGAGGAGCCTAATGAAGTGCTGCAGCAATGGGACCCTCATCCCAGTGACTATTTGGCTGTCGTGTGAAAGGTTGCCTTGTGCACCGCTGGGTAAATCCCTCCAGCCTGCCTCTTAGTCTTCTCATAGCATATTGAGGATACAGTACGCTCTGAGGCTAGGGCCTATTGGTCAACCCTGGTCTTTGGCTTTGTTAGTGTAAGCCACACAATACTTTCTGAGCAGATCCCGATGTTTAAAACACAGGCGATTGGTTGCATGGCAACATTCAGAGTATGCTTCTGCATTTGTGTATTTTTGGAAGTAGCTACAGATCTGGCATCCCTGTACCTATGTGGTAGTGTTCCATGGGAGATGCATAGGGTTGCTTGCTGAGACAGGATTTAGCAAGAATGGCCTTCTTAGCCACTCAGTTAGTGGCCGTTCAGTATTCACAGCATATTAGGAAATTGAATTAGACAGAAAAGTTAAGTTGTCAGCCCCAAGCCCCTGTAAAGGTAAATGGGAGAGTTTGGACTAAGAGTTGACTTTTGGGGGCCAAGAACAGTGTTGAGGTTTAGGGGACAGACTATAGTTGGAATAAGACTTACAGTATTTTATTCATAGAGGTCTTGTTCCCATTCTGTTACAGAGAGGGGAGAACTGACCTACCCATTTCCCTGCCCAGAGACTGCCGGGATGGAGCATGCGGGAGCACCCTGTGGGTGGATAGTACTGCACACCCACATGATGACTGCTATTGACCCAGACATCAACCTGAAGTCCAGTCTGGTCCCCAGCTGGCCTGGGTGCCCCGCCCACCCCAAGAGTGCAGGGGGAGTCCTGTGCTTTCTCTGTTTTGGCTTGGCAGAGTTGCATGCCTGCCCCCTCTCAGTTGCTCCAGCCCTCCTGTTTATCCTGAAAACACTCAAGTGCTCCGCACCATCATTTAGAGGCCAGAGGGGCGGCTGCCATGGGGCACTGGGCGGTCTAAGCCTGTTTGAGCTGTCCCAGGACCTGCTGCCTGCACGTGCCCAGAACCCATTTGCCTGGGAATTAATGGGCCCACGCCCCTGCTAGGTGCAGACATGAGCCGCTTGAGAGGCAGCCAGGCAGGAGAAGGGTATGATGTGATAAGAGAAGGTACAGCTGGGATCTGCCTGAGTAGGTGCTTGTTCAGCCCTATGACCTTGATCACCTAGTCTCAGTGCCTCAGTTTCTCCATCTATATCTCTTCTTCCAGAACTCTGGAGACTGACACACAAACAACTCAGAAGCAGTTACTGGGGAGGGGGCAGGATAGTGGACCCTGCTAGTCATATGAATATTTATTGTCTAGTTAGCAGATCTCCATGCCAGGCTTTGAACTAACATGTCGAAAATGTGTCATTGCCGGTTACCACAGTTTCACAGCAGTGTGTAAATGGTAGTGTTTCACCAAATGCATTTTCTTTTCCTCAGCACACTTCCACGGAGCCCAGAATTCCCTCACTAGTTCTACCTCTAGGCAGGATCCTAAATGAAATCCCTATAGTCACGGTTTGTCTTGGTGCCAGTAGATTCCCATAGATACTGACTCACTCAAGTAATTAATAGGCAGTTATCTTATTTAGGTCTTGAAGCCTAAAAGTCTTCCATTCTCGAATATCCTTCATAATAAGTAAAATTCATCCGCCCAGCCTCTGTGAAGCTTGAGTGCCTTTGGTCTCAAGGACGTATACTGGAAGTGAGCAAGATGGGAAGGGTGGGTCATGGATAGTGATGGAGAAATTGGTACCCAAAAGACAAGAAGCAGGAATGGGGCTGTAGCACAGAAAAGAGTGCTGGCCTGACCCGTTCCATCCATAGCACCTGTTAAAACTATGATGAGCAACATAGTAAGATTTGAAACTTCCCTCATTCTATTTCCTTCCAACGGCCCTCCTGCTCCTCTCCCTAGTGTTTGCCTGACCCTGACTGCCCTGTGTCTATCGCTAACCTCAGGTACTTCTGCTTTGGGACAGCAAGTGCTCTGGGACCTTGCCGGAGTCCTTTCTCCTCTATGATATTCAGTATCCCTGTCTGTGAAGTGAACCAAAGAGCCAGGCTGCTGTTTTGAGGGTCCTCTGCTCTGGCCGTCTGACTCTGCTGTAGTTTACTTGTGGAGAGTCCTTCCTCTCCACAAGAGGCCATCATCGGTGTGTGCAACTCCTGCGCTCAAGGGAATTTGGTCACTCAAGTTTTGTGAAGTTTTGAAACAAAGAAAATGTTCCAAAAATGCTAGATATCTACTAACGAGAACACCGATGGCAGAAAAAGGAAGAAAAAAAAAAGCTATCATTTAGAAAGTATTTGATTTCCTAGCTGGACACAGTGCATTCTATAACAGCCCCTCCTGAGATAGACATGATGTGTCTCACTGGTGGCTGTGGATATTGGGGCTGGGAGAGGCAAAACCATCACTTGTAAACACTTGACAAGTTCAGTTCAAGACCAGGTCATCTGGATTCTAGAGGACATGATCTGTGGTTTTATTTTTGTATCTTGGCTTTTTCAAGCCAGGGTATCACTAAGTAGCACAGGTTGAACTCGGACTTGATCTTCCTGCCTCAGCCTCCCAAGTGCGGATCATAGGTGTCTGCCACCACACCTGGCACAATAGATAGTCTCAGTGATGAAACCGGCATCCAGTGGTTTTGTCATGCTGTTCACAGCAGCATGTGTCTGCCCTTTGAAGGAGGTCTTAAAGCCTTCACTGCTCTTTGCTCTTGAGTCAGAACCAATGATGCCCCCTGAGGACATGACATTAACTTCTCTCATAGAAGGAAGCTGAGGCACACATGGGTTAGGGCCTTGCGCAGGATGGGTGATTCAGGGAGATTTAAGACACAAGTGTGAAGGTAAAATTGGTAGCAAAACAAACCTTGTAAGTTTGTGAGATGTTGGTGTTTATTTATACGCATGAAAAGGGACACATGCGTTGGCTGTGTCCCCTCTTCTCCCTCCCCACCTCTCCAGGGCCAGCTGCTGTGTAAGTCCTTAGACCTATGGATTGAGGGAATACATACCTGAGACCTCATGACTCCTTCTCTCTGGAGGCCTGGGATGACAGGGTCTCAGATCTAGTCACCTTAGAAAACTTAAAGCCTGCAATTCCAATCCTGGACAGAGGAAGGCAAGCTTGGCTTTTTCAAGCCAGGTCATCAGTAAGTAGCATAGGCTGGACTCAAGTTTGGATCAGAGGTAAGAAGTGTGGGGAACATCTGCTAGCCTCCCACTCACAACAGCTCAAACGTCTCTCTCAATTCCCCAAGCGCTGTCAGTAGGATGATGTTTTGTTTGTTGAGATAGACTCTGCTATATAGCTTAGGCTGGCCTCCGACTCAGAATCCTCTTGCCTTGGCCTCCCAGCTTCTGTGATTTTAAGCATGTGTCCCTTTTCATGCGTATAAATAAACACCAACATCCCACAAACTTACAAGGTTTATTTTGCCACCATCCCTGATTTAGGATACATTTTTTTTCTTCAAATAGAAATTGCTCATTCAGTATATTTATTTATCTTCCTTGTCACAAGAAGTCAGGAAACATGGAGGTTCCAGAATGTTCCTCTCCTGTTTTAGGTCTTTTTCACATTGGTGTGATTTCAGCTCACCATGATCAGTTGCAATATGCTGAATGCATACATCCCAGCGTTACAGACACCCAAGTCAACATCCACCCAAAGAAAGGTGCTTGCTTCCATAAACAGATCTCATGACCAAATCAAGGAAACCTGGGACAGAACACACCACTGTTCCGAGGATCTAGCTAGGATGGGCTCTATTTTCTATGAATAAACCCTTCAGCTTTCAGGTGAATCATCTCTACTATGGGTAAAGAGCCAGTTGCCCACTCCTGTTAAAGCAGTACTGAGGCTGTTTGTACCAAGGGACCTGGGCCAATCTAGCCAATGCAAGCTCCTGCTGGGGCTCGGATTCCTGCTTCTCCAAGACTGTTCAGCTATCAGTGTCGTTGAGTGACATGAGGATGGCATGACAAGCAGGCAAATCTCTTACTACAAAACCGGGTTGCCTGACTCTTACAGCATTGACAGGGCCTGACCCTCACAGCATTGCTGGGTCCTGACCCTCACAGCACTGCTAGGTCCTGACCCTCATAGCATTGACAGATCCTGACCCTCACAGCATTGCTAGGTTCTGACCCTCACAGCACTGCTAGGTCTTGACCCTCATAGCGTTGACAGGTCCGGCGCCAGCCCCTCATCTGATGTCTTCATTTACCCTCCCAGTACTTCCCAAGTTGCAGATTAGGATGGTTCAGAGAGGTGAAGGGACTTGCCCAGGGCCACTCAGACAGAAAGTGAAGAGAGTGGACTCAGAATTCAGTTCTCCAGGATGCCTTCTTAGGGGCTATCACTAGATTATCCTGACTTTGCAAGTTCTGGGCTCCAGCCCTAAAGCCTGAACTAGAGGCTCCTTCCCCCCTCCCCCGCCAGCATTTCCCTGACTCAAGACCAAGCAGACATTGCTCCCTCTTCTCCACCTGGTGTTGCCTCATCTGACCCCTAATGTAGACCCTGCTCCTGGCTGACCCTTTTCTATCAGCTTCTTTCCCTGCAGGTGTATGGAGGTAGGACGTAAGCTTAGCAGAGTCATGTATGTCTTTTCTGGTATGCCTTTTCCTTCTATTGACTCAGACACAAAGTTACCCTGAGCTCCCACCCTGCTCCTGGCAAGCCTCCGAGGGTGCATGGGCAATCAGACCCGATCTCAGAATCAATGATGTGGAAAATCCAGGGGAACAAATCCTGCCGGCTCTGGGCAGGTGCAGCTGTCATTGTCCCCAGCCCTGAGTTCTGGCTGGCTGGCCCCATCCTGGGGGTTCAGATCCAGGCCGGGAGGGGGAGGGTGCTGCAGGTGAACAAGGGACTGAGTGCTGTGTGTGCTTCAGCTGGCCATGGCCACACCAGTCCCGGCAGCCTCTCGGCTAGAACAAACCTGTTCCTCATCCTGGAAAGAAAACCCTTTGGACGAAGTGATATTGCACCTGCCAAATAAACGTGGTTATGATTGTTGTACCTTTTCCCCAAAATAAATGCCACCCAAAAATCCCATCTCCAGGACAAGGCTCTTGGAGAAGTGACCACTCCTGGAACTCACCCACACAAGAAAATTGTAGCTCAAAAGTGGCGTTTTCAACCATCGATCCAGTGACCTGATCTTGTTTCCTTTGTATCCAAAATATCCATATAGGAAGAAGATCTTCAAAAAATGAAGAACTACATTAAGGAAGGTGTCTAGTTCCTCACAATTGTTACTGGAATCCCTACAGTGGTCTTGAACTGTCCTCTCTAGCTTAGAGGACTGCATATCCATCTGTCTTTCCATCTATCCATTTATTTATCCACCTGTCCAACTAGCTTATCCCGTGTGTATGTCCAGTACCAGATAGACAGTGAGACTCTGGGTACTGTTGTCCAAGGCCACTCTGTGAGGCTCAGGGGACTGAGCACTAATGTTTTAGCAGAACTTTATAGTGGGCACACACAGACAGATCACCTTGTGGTCAGTGAAGGGAGCTAGGGCTTAGACAGAGGTCATTTTGCCACATTTATGCTGAGCTTTGCATTGCAATTATCTCCACCCTTTGAGCAGGTGATTTCTCTCAGGAAACACTCAGAGCTGGGAGTGACCAGATTCATACTTAGAGAAACCTCCTTGAGCTTGATGGGATAGGACTGGAGGCAGAGGCTGGCTGAGAGGCTGGTCCAGAGGAGAGACAAGATGATCTGAGCTGCAGAGGATGGTGAGAACAGAGAGGAAAAGAAAAGAATTTGGGGGCTAGTGTCGATAGGGCTAGGTGAGTGAGAGGTGAGGTGGGTTGAGAGAAGGGAAGGAGCCTGTGTGACACCCACATTTCTGAGTTGTGTAATTTGGAGAACATCACCTCCATCACCTCCCATTAGAAGAGGGATTCTGGAGGGTAAATTGGCTCATAGGGAGGTACAGAAATTAAAGCAGGTGTCTGGTAAAGGCCTTATGTGTTCTTGTTTCAGGAGATGATAATGGTTTTGAGGCCTCTGGTGGGTAGAGGGCTGCAGTAGGCTTGGAGGAAGGAAAGATGTCCCCATAGAACTGTGGACCTTTGTCAATGTCTGAAGACACCTTTTTATTATCACAAGTTGGCTAGAGATAAATACTACATTAAATATCTCGTGGTGCACAGGGAAGTCCCTCTAGCCAGCTATGTCAATACAGCTGAGGCTGCAGAAGCTCACCACAGGGAAGCTGAAGAATGACATGTGATCATGGCAGCTGTAGAGCAGGATGCTTGGTTATGGTCTCACGTCGCCACGTGGGACCTGTGTGGTTATGAACACGTTACTTAGAAAACTCTAGGCCTCCTGGTAAAGCAGCCAGTGCATAGCTCATGTAAAAGATATCAGCAATTAGTAAAAGACACATAGTCTCTAGAATTGGCTAAGTCTCTAAGATTGTCCAGTCAATTCTGGTGCCCATGGCCTGTGAGGACAACAAGGCTGACTTCCCCCATGTTCACTCAGCTCTGGAGACTGGATGTGAGAGCTGTATATACACTGCTTATTATATCTGGCTTCTACAGGATGAAGGCAACATGAAATGTGTTTTACATATATTACATGAGTCTTAGAGACATTGATGGCAGCATACAAAGCACAGGGAATGTATAGAAAAGGCTCATTGGGGTTCTCTCAGTGTTGTATTTTTATGAAAAGATAAAGAAGGGAAGAATATGTTTGGTGGAGGTGTGGTCAGGTGTGGGGGAAGGTCTGCGGGCCCATGCTGAGGCATCCCTTCCCCCTGAGGAACCAGCCACAAGACTGTATAGTATAGAATAGAGTTTATTTAGGGTATGGGGAGGGAGTTGAGAGGGTAGTAGAGACAGAGAAAGGGAGCGAGAGAGAGGGGGGGGGAGAGGAGTAGAGGCTGGCCATGAGCATGTGGAGAGATAAGGGGGAGAAGAATGGGAAGAGATGGGGGAAGGGCCAAGAGGACAGAGTAGGAGCAAGAAGGCAAGAGCAAAAGAGAGCAGAGGGGGAAAGCAGCCCCTTTTATAGTGAGTCAGACACCCCTGGCTGTGGCCAGGTAACTGTAGAGTAGAGCTTAGACAAAATGCTAACACTCAGACTTCAATATGCTATTGGTAAACCAACCAACCCTACAGAATAGAAACAGACATATGCTCATGCATTCAACAGGACATGGATAAAGATGTACTCTGGCTTACTGTGGACCAGTCTTAGTCAGCTAGGTTCTTTACTCTATGTAGCTCATTATCCACAGGATGAGACAGAATACAAGAGGATGGCAACACAGGGCATACACATCTCCATTAGCATGCCAATTGCTTGATATTTCCAGTGGTCAGAGACTTGTGGGCTTTGGTTTGCCCAGCCTCAGCTTCATCATGGAGAGGTATTGCTATCCTCATTCTACAGTTTAGAGACTGGGGTTGTGAAAGAGTCAGTAACTTGCCCAAAGTCTTATGTAGAGCCAAGTTTTGAACCTGGTCTTTTAAACTCTAAACCTCAAGGTGTTAACTACCCAGAAGACCCTTGTTGTATTAGGTGCTTTTCTGTTGCTGTGATCAAACTCCACGGCCAAGGCATGGGCTTGTCCTTCCAGAGGGATAAGCAGCAGCAGGCATGGAGCCACATCTTGAGCCACAGGCAGGAAGCAGAAAGAGCAAAGTGAGAGTACCATGAAACCTCAAAGCCTCATCCCAGTGGTGTACTCCTCCCTGCAAGGCTACACTTCCTAAGTGCCACTAACTGGGGACCAGATATTCAAACATCTGAGTCTACGAGGGACATTCTCATTCAAACCACTACACTTCATCTACTGGACCAGCTGCTTGTACCTGGCACCCAGCAGCCTGCCTACTACAGAGGTTTGTTTACCTCAGACATATTTTGGCATGCTGTTCTCTTGAAATGATCAGAAGTAGGTCCTGAGTTTGCTCAACATTGGGGAGAGAAGAAGCCTGGTGGGATCCTGAGCGTAGGAAGTCATGGAGTAAAGGGTTCAGGAAGGAGGGAAGTAGAGGAGAAGGCTCCTCTACTCTGCTCCTCTGGGCCATCACAAGGATGGGGAGGTGGATTCATATAGGCAGAGTGTCAGGATGTATGTGCTCAGGACCGTGGCGGTGATCCCTCTGCACACCGTGCAGCATGCTGAGGTAGAGTGGGTATCCCATACATATTTGCATTGACAAGTGGGATATTGTATGCACTTGGTCGAGCTGTGAAATATTTGTTGTCAGATGCATCTTCTGCAAATCAGGCTTCGTTGGGAAGCCACCAAAGGGATTAGCTAGGGAAAGCAACCTTCCTAGAGGGCAGCAATGACAAAAAGCAAGGACATTTTCCTTTATATTGGGAAGTGTTACTACTTCACTTGGGCACTTTGTATTTTAATTAAGCTCACTTCAATAGAACCATGGCCACATCTGATTTCCATGTAGTTTCTGGAGTTGGTATGTATTGGTAGTATCCTAGGGGCTGTGCTGGGCATTTTACACTCTTTACAATATGAAATTCCTACCCCTATCTTAGCAAGTAGATATTATCATTAGCAAATGAACCAGTTAAGGAACATTCAGGCGACATGGCTTGGCTCTCATGCTCGAGACTTGGAGCCTCCAACATGGTTGACTTTTGGTGGTACTGTACTGGTTGTTATTGTTTTTTTTTTTTTCCTTTCTTTTTTTCCAAATTGACACAAACCTAGACATATTTTTTTTGGAAGAGGAAATCTCAATTGAAGAATTGTTTCTATCAGGTTTGCCTATAGATAAGTCTGTGGGGTGTTTTCTTGGTTACATCATTGATAAGGGAGTGCCCAGCCCACTCTCAGTGGTACCACCTCTGGGCAGGTGGTCCTAGGTTATCTAAGAAAGAAGCCAGTCCTTATGTAGTGTCTGCTTCAGTTCCTGCCTCCAGATGTCCACCTTGATTCTCCATAATGAAGAACTATAAGCTCTAAGGTGACATAAACCCTCTCCTCCCCCAAACTGCTTTTGGTCATGATGTTTTAGCACAGCAAATAGAAAGCAAACTAAGACAGGTACCAGAGGCAGACTGCACCATGCCTACCACGTGCTGTTCTTGCTGGGGAAGGGGGCCTCCATTCCAGTCTCCCTTCTTTAAGGCACTTCCAAGTTCAGGTTGCCTTGAGTCTTGAACAGTTGCTGAGCCCATGAGGAGCACCAGTGAGTCTGAACATTTTGCAGGCTGGTTGCCTGAATTCCAGACGACCTCTTTGAGGATGTTCACACAGAGGCCTGTCATGGAGGATAAGACATCCTCCTCTAGTGTGCCCAGCAAGTATTTGCTGCACGTAGTAGCAAAGATTAAATCTCCCTAGGAAGAGGTCAGGTGGGCCTGCTATCCTTCAGTGATGTGTTTGTGTTCTCTAAGCCTGGAGTTCCTTCTCTAACTTTGGCGTACTTTTCACACATTCAAGTACACTTGAATCTTCTTCACTTCATCCTGTGGGAATGAACGAGAGGCAGTGACTCAAATATGAAGGCTGTCTTGTTTGTGGTCCTGTGAATAGCAGCAAGACCATGCCTCAGGGGTCTTGTATTGTTTCTCAGAACCGATGGAGACACCACAGCAGATAAAACATCAGATTGAAATTGTAGACCCAGCATAATAGTTGGCTCCGGAATTTTTCTGGTTCATAGAAATAAATACACAAGCCTTACTTGCTTTGCAAGGTCAGAACAGGTCCTGTCCTTAAGAAAATCCTGTCCTTGTTTTCTATCCCAAAGAATGGGTCAAGTTTTATAGGGAATAAAGCAATAAGTCTGAATGGTCTTGCTTTGAAACCTATGTACTGGTAGAGGGCAGGCTTGTAGTCTTATGGGGCCCTCCATATGCTCGTCAGTAAAATGGGTCTAATGGTTGCTTTTAGGATTGATAGGGAGATTAAAGAAGATACATAACCTACAAATGTCTGTTTGTATTAGGATTCCCATTATTGCTATTATCTCCCCTTGCCCATTTAAAAGTGCATGAAATGCCAATAAGTAATTATTGACATAGAGAAAAAGAGATTCAAATCCAACATAATACCTTCCAAATGATGTGTGTGCTTTTGAATTTTTTAAACGAGTGTCAATCAAATGGATATAATATTGCAGTAAGATCTATTGGATGTGCCTCTAAGCCTTAGTATTTGCATCTACAGAAAGTGTAGCCTTATCTACTGCTGAACAAAGTTTTCTCTCTCAGTATGGTAGAAATCAAAGGAAGTGGATGGAGGTCTCTGGAGAATTCAGAAGTCATTTCTTTTTTTCTTTCTTTTCTTTTCTTTTTTTTTTTTTTACTGTTAAAATTTTGACTTTAATATTTAATTTTCACACAAGGCTCTCCTATACATTGAGCAAACACCCCCAAGTCCTCTCTCCCTTTTTCTTGCCTCTCTTCCTGTTAGTCCCTTTTGTTCTCACAGACATTTTTTACTTCATGTTTCATGTCATAACTAAGTATCTATGTAACATCTAAGAATCATATTTGAGAGTAAACCCAGTAGTGATTTTCTCTGAGTCTGCCTTAACTCTTTTAATGTAATCAATGTCTATAGAATCTATTTTTCTGCATATGTTCTGTTTGCCCAGGTTGAACACTGGGGTTGTTTTACAACTCAGCTGTTGTGAACATTGTTGTGCTAGTGTGTCTGGGACGTGTTGACATGGAATCCTTTGGGTATAGCAGGTTATATGGTAGATTTATTTTTTTAATTAGATGTTTTCTTTATTTACATTGCAAATATTATCCCCTCTGAAAACCTCCCTATCCCATCCCACCCCTCCCTGCTCACTAACCCACCCATTCCCACTTCCCTGTGCTGGCATTCCCCTACACTGGGGCATCAAGCCTTCATAAGAAGGGCCTCTCCTCTCATTGATGTCCCGCAAAGCCATCTGCTGCTACATATGCGGCTGGAGCCATGGGTCCTTCCATGTGTACTCCTTGGTCGGTGGGTTAGACCCTGAGAGCTCTGGGGGTACTGGTTGGTTCATATTGTTGTTCCTCCTATGGGGCTGCAAACCCCTTCAGCTCCTTGGGTTCTTTCTCTAGCTCCTCCACTGGGGACCTTGTGCTCAGTCCAATGGATGACTGTGAACATCCTTTCTCTGTATTTATAAGGCACTGGCAGAGCCTCCCAGGAGACAGCTATATCAGGCTCCTGTCAGTAAGCACTTGTTAGCATCTACAATAGTGTCTGGGTTTGGTAACTGTATATGGGATGGATCCCAAGGTGGGACAGTCACTGGGTGGCCTCTCCTTCAGCTTCTGCCCCAGACTTTGCCTCTGTATTTCCTACCAGAAGTAATTTCAATCGAAGTTCTCCCTGTTACCCCTCCCTGCCATCTACATGTTATTTTCTAGAGTCTTGAGACCATTGTTATTCCAGTGTATAAAATACCAGTATTTATTTTTAACAGAAAATAGTGTTTTGAATGAATTACTAAAAGAACATTTTAAAAGATGGCTGCTCTAATGCAGTAGAGAGCCTCAAAATTACAATGATAGATTAGTGTAAAAGTTTCATGTCTTGGTGTCATTTTCCCCCCTTTCTGTTTGTGTGACTTTGGTTGAGTCATAGCCTTTTGAGTTTTGTGCTCTGATTTTAAAAAAATCAGAATAGGGTCTGGCTGGGGATGTCACTCAATTGATAGAGTGCTCAGTTAGCATACGTGAAACTCTGGGTTCAATCCCCAGCTTATAGATCAGGCATGGTCAATAAGGCATGGTGTTGATACACATCCATAATACTAGCATATGTGAGGTGGAAGCAGGTAGAGCAGAAGTTCAAGGTTATCTTAGCAGTAAGTTTCAGGACAGTTGAGCTACAGGAGATCTTATCTACACACACACACCACACACACACACACACACACACACACACACACACACACACACACTTCAGAATGACACTGATCATAATTAACAGCCATAAAGCTATAATCACCACTGACTGCCTGGGGAGAATGTATAAGAGAAAAAGACAGCAACATGCCTCTGGATGAACAAGAAATTCTAAGCAGTATAAAACCACTCTAATCTTCTGACATGGTCTTTGGACTGTCAGAGCTTAAATGTTGTGCCCTGCCTCCCACCTAGAGATTCCTACAAAGTGCTCCTAATCCTCTATGCCTCAGAGGGATATAAAAGCCAAGTAATCTATGTGAAGAATTATTCTCATCTACCTGGAGATTTATAGTGAAGAAGAGTGCCTGTTTTCAATGGTCGTCAAATTACTGAGAACTAAAATTACTTGGGTAAAGGGATTCTTGCTATACCAACTGTGTTTGCCTATTGATGTTCTGTGACTATAACAACAGACCTGAAACTGGGTCCTTAAACATAAGGAAAAGAGTTTTATTAAGTGCATAATTTCAGAGTGTAAAGTCTAAAACCAGTACCCAAATCAGCCCAGCCTTAGTTAGGAGCTCTCTTGATTGTTGTCACAGCAGGAACACATGCCAAGCAAGTGACCCAATATGGTGACCCAAGAAACAGAGAACATCCTGGGGTCAGGAAAATTACACTGGTGTCTTACAAAAGGCATGTACCTGTGACTAAATATGAAATACTTTCCACAAAGCCCCACTGACTAAATACTCCACACCATTTCTCAACAGTGCTATGCTGAGGACCAAATCCCCACCATATTAACTCTGGCACACTCAGACCATAGGGAAATCTACACTGCCAGCCCCAAGGGCATTCTTCATAAAGGCAGCCCAAAGACTCAGATATCAAAGTTGGAGGTGAAGAATTTGATCTGGTACTGAAGATCAAAATGCAAATGTGTGAAGAGCTCCCCATACTCTGAAATAATTTAGTAGGCACTTTCTGCAACTAGGCCAGGCTTAGTCAAAAAAGGACCCAGAAGAACCTGTCAAAAGTTTGATTACTGGTAAAGATCTTTTCCCAATTTGTTGGTTGCTGTTTTGTCCTAATGACAGTGTCTTTTGCCTTACAGAAGCTTTGCAACTTTATGAGGTCCCATTTGTCAATTCTTGATCTTATAGCAGAAGCTATTGGGGTTCTCTTCAGGAAATTTTCCCCTGTGTCTATTTGCTCGAGGTTCTTCCCCACTTTACTTTCTATTAGTTTCAATGTATCTGGTTTGATGTGGAGGTCCCTGATCCACTTGGACTTGAGCTTTGTACAAGGCGAAAGGAATGGGTCGATTTGCATTTTTCTACATGTTGACCGCCAGTTGAGCCAGCACCATCTGTTGAAAATGCTGTCTTTT